>JAULJZ010087552.1:0-12416 GCA_032270985.1 Heliamphora pulchella
CCAACTCACCGGGAATATAGACCCATATAAGATCGCACCTTCTAATAAATCAAAACAACGAATATTAAATATATGCACCCTCTAATGAATCAAAACAACAAATAAACGATATACATACATTGCTTATAAAGATTATCATAAAATAGAAAACTAATTTTATTAAAAATAAAATTAAATACTAAAACTATGGTTTTCAGTATACCAACCCTAACATTTGCCTCTCCAGAATTGTTCATTATTTATTTATTCCCAAAGGACCCTACATTATTTGTCGATTCTAGTGGGAAGGTGAATTTTTGAATAGTCAGTACTCGGAGCGAACTACACACAACACCAAAAGCAACCATGTCAGAAGGTCATTTCAATAGCAACAAGCACAATAATGTGCCTGGGGCAAAACAACAGGAGAAACCCAACAACAACTGCGATGATCTATTCTTAGACGCACTACATGCTATCCAGGATGGCCAAACCAGCATTCTGAGCACAATAGCAGGCCTAACTAACTCACTCTTAGCCGTTGTGATGAACGCTAATTGAGCAAAAGCTCTAGTCGAGAGGATACCAGCAAAAAAGGTACCCGCAGGCCCACAGGTGACCCTAGTGGGTTAGCAACAACTTGTTGAACAAGCCAGGCCCCAAGCATAGGTGACCCCAATATTAATCCAGGGTTCTGTCAATTAGGATCCCTTCCCACCAGGGATACAAGCCCAGTTTGCTATGATCGCAGATGTCCAAGAGATGTTCCAATAGGAGAGAATGAAAAGACAGCTACCATCCCTGTCAGATCTGGATATTCAACCACCTTATCCGTTGTATCTGTTAAGGGTGCCTTTGTCACGCCCCAAACTCCGGGTCACGTGAAAAGCCTACGAACAACCACCAAAACCACCCAACACAAGTGGATGAAAACTATAAAGCCCAAACAAGGCTAAAACCTTTGTAAAAATGTACTATCAAGGGTTTGTTTGATTTAAAAGAGTAGCCCAAAAGACTATGATTACGGCCCCACAAGCTAAGCCTTTAAAAACAAAAACAAAACATGTTTGGATAAGAAAATCTTTTCTTTTTAAAAGAAGCTTAGGCCATTCCAAAATCTCCCTCGAAGCACAAGAGTTTGAATGAAACATAAACCATTTGAAAACCCCATTTGTAAACCGTTGAAATAAGCAACGAAAAACATAGTAAGAAACTACGAAAAATAACAACCAACCCATGGTTTCTCTCGAAAGCATAAAACATGCATACAACGGCCCACGGCCATAAGAAAAACAAATGCTTTACAACATGTTATATCCAAACATGAAACATATACAAAAGGGTATAACAACCTAGCAAAGACAAAACAGAAGCGTCTTGTCAACAGCCACCTTCGGGCACCTTAAGGTCAACCTACAGGACCACGTTCACCTGAAAAAAGTTTTACAAATACCACAACGTGAGCCGAAACCCAATAGAAATAGACTATAATACAGTAAAGCAGGATATGCAATCACAGAGCATAAAGTTGACTCAACCACTGAGCCTCGAAAGGTTTTCCATCCCAAAACCACAAGTTTTTCATCAAGCTAACACGAGCCTCAAAACGGTTTTCCATCCTCAAAACTGAGCATTTCAAGAATGCAAACAACATTTTCACAGTTAAAGAAAAGAAGTAACCAAAACGTTATTTTCCACTCGAACCACACAGCCAAGAACAAAAGGTTATTTTTCCACCCGGACCACACAACCAAGAAAAATAAAATAAAATGAATCCTATGTACCGACTCTGTCAACTCAAGACAAAGGAAACAACTATAGACTCTTGCCCATTACCCTAGTCCTGAACCACTTAAGGCTAACTAGGTAATGACAAGTTCTTTACGAAGTTACAACAACGACCACTTAGTTTATGGGCCCAAAACCCGAGGGCACTAAGCACCCACCACCTCGTTTACGGGGATTAACCCAAGGGCACGTAGGGACCTACTCTACGCACATTTTCAGACTTTCACTGAGGAGCACTACAGGCCCACATCCACACACACACTGTTACGGCACATCTATAGGATCATTTAAAAACCATTACGTAGCTCAACTACGAAAAATCGTAAAACAATTATCTATCAACATGTAAAAAAAGAGATCCAATATCCATCAACCATGGAGATCAACTAACATTTAAAACATGTTTCCATCAAAGCGTTTAAAAGCTGAGACTCAACCCCGAGGGTTAGCTCCAAACCTTAAAAAAAAACACAGTCCAAACCTCCAAATCCTCCATTTTCAAAATCACCTTTTGAAAACTATGAACATCCACAAGTCGTATCATGTAATAAATCAAGAAAAGCACAAAACATGCTTTGTACCCCAAACAAACAAGGTTTAAACATAAAATATGACATTTGGCCAAAAAAAGATGAAAAACGGTTAAGAAAGTTTGACATACCCTCACTATTTTGATCATAACTTTTTCTACAAAAATCATTTTATTGTGAGAGTGGTGTCATTGGAAAGAAGATTTTCGGGGCTTCAATTTGAGCACAAAAATAACCCCATTCTGAGTTCGGATGAGAGTGATACATCGATTTTAAAAATAAATTTTCAACTAGTGAAAATAGACTACGGGCTAGACTGCTCAAGCGGTCTGTCCAACGGTCAGGCAACCCGAGAACATCCCAAGACCGCCCTCTTGACCTCTTGAGCGGTCTCTCAAGCGGTCCTATGCCAAAAACTGATCTTTTTTTCTGAAATTTGAAGCTAACACTCATCCAAACTTGAATCAAAGTACCAACTCACATATTTTTGAACCCCACGGACATACACGAGCCATAACCTCAAAGGAAACCAAAAAAAACACTTTAACAATAACCCTTCTTATCCAACCAAATCTGTTTCATCCAACCGAAAACGATTTTGAACCAAAACCCAACTTTTCAAAACAGAAACCGATTTTTCATGCATTTTTAAACGGTAAAAACACATACGATTACACGTAGTACCCCTTTAAGACATGAGAGTCTAGGATCCTACCTCGTTGAGTCAAAAACTCAACGCCTCAAATCACGTGCAAAATTGAACTTCGCCGGGATAAAATTCTGTCCGGATGAATGCGTAGCCCACCATGAGGAGACTAAAGATTTGCTATTGGATCATTGAAAATCGAGCCCCGGGCCCCCAAGACGTTAGAAGCAAGGCAGAGAAAAAAAGAAAAAACATAGCTGAGAAGTTTTGAAAATATCTAATGCGAGATATTTATAGGTCACGAAAATATCTCTTTTTTTAATTCGTACCACAACGCCTAACAATCCCGAGAACCAACTCCACATGCATATATAAACCAGAACATGCAAAAAAATACGTATGAACATGCTACGACGAAAACACTAAACGCACGTCGAAAACGCTGAAAAAGAGAACGGGTCAGGGTCTCACAACTCTCCTCCTCTTAAGGAAATTTCATCCCCAAAATTCAACACTGAAACTCAAGCCAAACACTGTCTCGCAACCTTTGACAATCTCTGATGCAAACCTTACAACACCCTACAATAGCAAAAATGTCCCAGCAACTGAATCCCCAAAACTATCGTCACACAAGGAAAACACGACATGAAGAATCAATCTCCTTACAGACTGTTTACACTGGCAAGTCCCACTTACACTACTGTCATCCATGAAACCGGATCAATCACACCTCACAATGCACACCAAGGACTATCTCCGCGAGTCCAAACACAAAATGTCGAACCCTGACTTCGATCATACAAAGTCACACACCCCGCACACAAACTTTACTCAAGTTCTGACGATCACCAGAAGATCACCGACTTCGATACCACATCATTACCCTGCTGATGCTAACAATGCCCTCTCAAAGCTGACACAACGCCCATTCACAAGCAGCAACACGAACACCAAACTCCAGAGAGAAGCGCACTTACTCACTTGGAACATCAAAGAATGCATTCCCTCCAAACCTTCATCCTCTATCCAATCATCCATCACTAACCACAATCCTCATCCTAGAGGAACACTAAGTGACATACCATTATCCCAGACAAGGTTCCACATAACCGAAAATCAATCCGGCATCACAGCCACAAAGCCACCTGACCCCAACGAGTCACGCAGACAGAATATCTCATAAGTATCCGACAACCTATACAAACCAATCATATCTCCCGTGCAGTCGCACATCACTACATATCACTGATACCTAGACTACAGATCCACCTCAAATCACACAGGATCTCCGTCATCTGACAAAGCAAACATGATGACCATCATTCGACAACAATCCCAACTCATAAAGCATACATCAATTCCTTGAGTCTACAACAGCAAAATACTCTAACCCAAGACTTGTCCGTCAAGTAACTAACAAAGACTTGCATCTTACACTTAGCAATTTCCTCTTGTACAAAACTTAAATCCAAACTCACAAAAATCTAACAAAAATTCACCATGTGAATATCACAGCCGCACTATTCTGATAAAATTCCCAATCTAGAGCTAGAAGTACAACCATACACACACATCCCAAAACAAACTGCACACAACGGTTAACGATCTTCAGCTGATCACCGTAAAGAACTCTATGTATCAACACCAACTCTCTCGTCAACATGAACAGGCACAAGCACAAGCATTCCTGGTCCACCAACCTGACCTCACCGGGAACACAATTCGACTGGTTCAATCATCATACAAAATGAGCCATACTAAAACTAGGTTACCACGACCTACCATGTTTACCAAACTCATACGTACTGTTGTACGGTCCTCAACCACAGGACCAATTGGATCCCAGGCCATACACACAGACACTCAACATCCAAGAAGGCACATAACCATGCACTACACGTTGAAGCCACAAAGAATACATCTCACCATCATCCAATCACGGCGATACAAGCTTCCAAGGCATAACTCCAAGGATCACAACACAGATTCAAACTCTAAGGAGATTTTCACAGTCTCAGAACACTATCAAATCTAAATCAGTCAAGATCCTGGCATCTCCATCAATCCAAGATGAAATAACTCACACCCGATAACCGTTTACAAAGAAACTCTCTCTCTCTGTCTAGAGAGAAGAAAAGGGTCAACAAAACCCATGACCCAATCTCAGCGTACTCTCAGTACTCATCAACACTTGTCCTCAAAGAACCCTGCAAACCTTACCTTAAAGCCACATCGACCACAATCAAACAGCTGCCATCAACCACAATCACGGTACTTGGATCATTTGCTACACCAAGCTCTCAACTCTTCAATGTCATTCGCACACACATAGGAAATCCATCAATTCGTATGTCTTGTACAACACATCCCATAGGACTACGAGCTCATCACTAATCGTGCACAGAGACACACGTTAACATTTTCATCGCGCTAAAATCTCACTCCACCAGGTTGCGCTTACTCACACAACTCTTGCTAGGCATATCACCACCACGTCATGGCCTCGAGCCCATTGCCCACGTAGAAAGCGCACAGCACCATACAAAGGAAATCCAATCCTAAGACCTTCCATCCAAAGTTACCAAGAACTCTCTTAACTATGCAGACACCTTCTGCACTTTCGCTCTCAAAGCACACATCGATCATAGGCATCGTAACCCACGATTTCTCACCTATCACCCCACCATCACAGCACTAAGCCAACCACATGCACCCAGCACAATTCCTAAATATGTTCTCCTAATCACTAGGATAACAACCAAACCACAGACTTACAGTCTCATAGGAATCCCACAGAACTGAACTCGTCGCATGTTCGTATCGTAATCTGAACCCTTACACATTCCAACACCGTCGCGACCCATGGTCATCTCATCATATCTACAACTCATACTCGTCCCCATATCCTCGAGCTTACTCACTCGTAACTCAGGTCGCGAACCTCGATAAGGTATACCACATCCAAGGTCATTAGAACTACTCTGACCATCAACCACATCCTATTAGAAAGGGATATTCTCATAGCCACACACATTCTGCTATCTCAACATACACCTGGCCAAGGATTATCAAGTTCCCATCCACTATGTTCCTGTCTATACCCCATCCTGAGTACACAGTTCATAACATAACATCACTCAAGACGTACCTAATCCATCACACGGCCAGAACCACGTACATCAACCTTACCCGAAAGGGATTACCACTTTCCATAAATCTAATTACAACTGATTCCCAGGGTCTCTGACACCCCATCACCCATACTCACAAAGCTATCCATAACACGACTTTAACCTCCAATAGCATACTCTCAAGAGGACCCATCTACTAAAGCCAAAGCCATTAACCATGCTTCGATTACACCTGAAAAAAATCGTACTCATAAAAACACTCAACGATTTGCCAACCGAGGCCAACCTCACTCGATTGAACCCAACTCATTGACGAGTTCCACAACATACCAAGCGATCGATGCTCAACCCCTAATATTACCTCTGCAACTGATAGCAACTGAGTCGCACATTCAAAACCTAAACCACGGTCTCGTCGTCTAGAAGGGTGTACAGTTCATATATAAAGAAATATAAAACACGACAACCTATCATGTTATTTCTAACACGTATCACATAATCATACTAATACATAACCAAAACGATTATGCAAACACATCACACATACCGAGGAGAACCGACAAGAATGGCGCGTCACTTTGGATAGCCTACTTAGACTCCCTGCTAGAAATCACGTCAACTAAATGCGTTTCTAACTTAGCTCCCAAGTTTGTTAATTCAAATGCCCGAAGGCAAGATAAATCAATCCTAAGGTCTAACCTCCATACTCACATATACACAGCATCGACATGCTCACGTTATGAACACAGGCAACCAAGCACACACATATCCTCACAAGGTGATGCACCCTCTTCCCATGGCTCATAGGTATTCAAACCTAGAGTTTTGATACCAAGTTGTCATGCCCCAAACTCGAGGTCACATCAAAAGCCTACGAACAACCACCAAAATCACCCAACACAAGCGGATGAAAACTATAAAGCCCAAGCAAGGCAAAAACCTTTGTAAAAACGTACTATCGAGAGTTTGTTTGATTTAAAAGAGTAACCCAAAAGACTACGATTACGGCCTCACAAGCTAAGCCTTTAAAAATAAAAAAAAACATGTTTTGGATAAGAAAATATTTTCTTTTTAAAAGAAGCTTAGGCTATTCGAAAATCTCCCTCAAAGCACAATAGTTTGAATGAAGCATAAACCATTTGAAAATTTTGTTTGTAAACTGTTGAAACAAGCAACGAAAAACGTAGTAAGAAACTACGAAAAATAACAACCAACCTATAGTTTCTCTCGAAAGCATAAAACATGTATACATCGGCCCATAGCCATAAGAAAAACATATGCTTTACAACATGTTATATCTAAACATGAAACATATACAAAAGGGTATAACAACCTAATAAAGACAAAACAGAAGCGTCTTGTCAACAGCCACCTTCGGTCACCTCAAGGTCAACCTACAAGACCACGTTCACCTGAAAAAGGTTTTACAAATCCATAACATGAGCCGAAACCCAATAGAAATAAACTATAATGCAGTAAAGTAGGATATGCAATCACAGAGCATAAAGTTGACTCAACCATTGAGCCTCAAAAGGTTTTTCATCCCAAAATTACAAGTTTTTCATCAAGCTAACACGAGCCTCAAAACGGTTTTTCATCCTCAAAACTGAGCATTTCAAGAATGCAAACATTTTCACAGTTAAAGAAAAGAAGTAATCAAAACGTTATTTTCCACTCAAACCACACAGCCAAGAACAAAACGTTATTTTTTCACTCGGACCACACGACCGAGAAAAATAAAATAAAATGAATTCTTTGTACCGACTCTGTCAACTCAAGACAAAGGCAAAAACTACAGACTTTGCCCATTACCCCAGTCCTAAACCACTTAAGCCCTGCTAGGTAATGACAAGTTCTATACGAAATTACAACAATGACCACTTAGTTTATGGGCCCAAAACCCTAGGGCACTAAGCACCCACCACCTCGTTTATGGGAATTAACCCGAAGGCACGTAGGGACCTACTCTGCGCACGTTTTTAGACTTTCACTGAGAAGCACTACAAGCCCACATCCACACACACACTGTCACGGAACATCTATAGGATCGTTTAAAAATCATTACATAGCTCAACTACGAAAAATTGTAAAACAATTATCTATCAACATGTAAAAAAAGAGATCCAATATCCATCAACCATGGAGATCAACTAACATTTAAAACATGTTTCCATCAAAGCGTTTAAAAGCTGAGACTCAACCCCGAGGGTTAGCTCCAAACCTAAAAAAAAACACGGTCCAAACCTCCAAATCCTCTGTTTTCAAAACCATCTTTTGAAAATTATGAACATCCACAAGTCGTATCATGTAATAAACCAAGAAAAGAACAAAACATGCTTTTTACCCCAAACAAACAAGGTTTAAACATAAAATATGACATTTGGCCAAAAATAGATGAAAAACGGTTAAGAAAGTTTGACATACCGTCATTATTTTGATCATAACTTTTTCTACAAAAATCATTTTATTGTGAGAGTGGTGTCATTGACTCCATGTGCATATCTAAACCAGAACATGCATAAAAACACATATGAACATACTACGACGAAAACACTAAACGCGCGTCGAAAACGCCAAAAAAGAGAACGGGTCAGGGTCTTATAGCCTTTCCCCGAAGGATATACGGCCCCAAAGTTCATGAAGTTCAATGAAAGGAAGGGAAATGCCAGTGAGCATGTGGTAAGATTCATCGATACATTAGGAGCCTATGGAGGAGATCATACACTACGTCTGCAAGAGTTTTCCAAATCCTTGACTGACAGGGCCTACAGTTGGTACGACAACCTTGTACCCAGCTCAGTCATCACTTGCAAAGACATGGTTAACAAGTTCCACACTAAATTCTTCCAAGTTCACCAGAAGGTAATAACGCTTAGTCTGGTTAGAGAGATATAGAGGCTCGGGGACGACTTGCTAGAGTATGTCAAGAGATTTCAGGACTTGGCTATCGAATGCCATGATCTAGTCAATGAGACTCATCATGTGCAAATGTGTGTGCAGGAGATTTTACGAGAATACAAATCTCACCTCATCAACCTCAATCTGCCTACATTCTCAACTTTAATTGAGGCAGCTCGTAACTTTCGTAATATAATCAAGTCTCCTACCAAGCCAGTCTCTTTTCGCAGTGACAGGGCTTAGGTTTCTATAGCCTCTGGTGGACAGAAGCGAGAAAGAGGGAGAGGAGAAGACAGAAACAAAAGGTAGCGAGACGATGACTTACCACCTTACCCATGCAGTATCGAGATGGCAAAGGAGGTAGTCAAAGAATGGGTCGCTAATAAAGAGATAATGCTCTACCAAGTAGAAACTCTTCCACCTAAGAAAGACAGAGAAAGGTCGAACTACTATGTCTATCACCGAACCACTTCCCACTCCATAGAGCAGTGCTTCAGACTTCGGGGAATTTTCAAGAGGAAGATAGCCGAAAAGCAGCTGAGGTTTACAGATGAGGAGGGCAATGATGTCAGAAAGAAACCATTCCCCGAGCATGAGGTACATGAAGTGGCAGATTGCATGGGTATATAGGACCCAATCGAAGCCCTCCAAGAATCATCTAAATTCAAACTATTTTATGACCAGCTCAGATTCACGGCAAACACACGAAAGAAGGTAACTAAGGCAATCATGCACGTAGTAGAGGCCAATGACTCGAGTTGCATGTTCTCAGAGAGAGTACTTCAAAAGATAGCCACAAATTCCTCAAACGTAATAGTATTTACCGACTGCGACTGAAGATACTCTTTTCCTCATAATCGACCTCTATATATTACTGGTGTTATAAACGGGGTATTGTTTATGCGTATATTCCTGGATAGTGGGGCCTCAATTAGTATCATGGCTCGAAAAACATTCGAAAGAATAGGAATCTCATAGGACAAGATAGTCACCCAACTTATAGGGTTTGGTGGAGAGAGGAAGAAAACATAGGGATACATCACAGTAAATCTCGAGCTATAGGGGATCTATATGCCTGTTAAGTTCCATATCATCGATGTGGACACGAGATACCATGTTATCCTGAAGAGATCCTGGACGCACAGATATGACGTTGTACCCTCTAGTTACCATCAATGTGTAATGTTTCGTTGGCATGGAAAAAAAGTTACTATAGGAGCAACCAGGAAGTCGTTTCATCACGAAGAGGCACATCTGGGAGACACTATATTCTTCGATGAGTTATCAGACAACAAGGAAATCATTGACAAGATAGGATCTTTAAAGATACCAAAGTGAGAAGACTTGAGCAAAGGGAGAACAGAGGCAGGATCAACCAGCAAGACGAGAGAACCAAAGTCAGAGCCACCAACAAAACTTGTGAAAGTTAGAGCAGGGGGAAAATTGGTGTATTACTTATGAAGGTGCGCATGGTTAGTCGCCACTTCTCAGGCAGCTAACCCTAGCACCACTGAGGTTAAGGTGCGCAGGGTTAGTCACCACTTCTCAAGCAGCTAACCCTGGCACCACTAAGGTTATCTTACCACAGTCAGCACCCGAATGCGTGTAGAACGGTCCTCGACCCCAGTAGGAGCCACTAGAGGAGGATAATCTGAGCACAAATGGTTAGTCACCAAATCCAGTGTACATCAACAAGACACTAGCAACAGAGTTCAAACAGAGTCTGGTCGAGCTATTTAGAAAGTACTAAGATGTACTCACATGGAACTATGAGGAGATGCCAGGACTAGACGAAAAGTTGGTAACACGCCATCTTAATGTACTTCCAGATGCTCAACCAGTAAAGCATGTAGCTCAAAAGTATTACCCTAAGTTAGAAGGGAAGATTAAGGCAAAAATTGAGAGGCTGCAGAAGGCCAAGTTCATAAAGCCAATCCAGTAACCGACCGTCTAGTAAACATTGCACCGGTGAAAAAGAAGAACGGACATATCAGAATATGTTTCAACTTCAGAGATTTGAACAAGGCGTGTCCAAAGGATGAGTTTCCTCTCCCACACATTAACACACTGGTAGATGCAACCTCTTGCCACGAAATATTCACCTTTATGGATGGGTTCAGTGGCAATAATCAGATCAGAATGACACCGGACAACGTAGAGAAAATGAAATTTCACACACCAGTAGGTAATTTCTACCATACTGTTATGCCATTCGGATTGAAGAATGCTGGCGCAACATATCAGTGGGCTATGGTGGCAGTATTCCATGATATGTTACACTGGATAATTGAAGATTATGTGGATGACCTAGTGGTGAAATTGAAGAAGCGGCAAGACTATTTGACCGACTTAGAGGTAGTATTTAAAAGGTGTAAAAATTTTAAAATGATGATGAATCTGCTTAAGTGTGCATTTAGGGTAACAACATGGAAATTTTTGGGATTTCTGGTCCATCGGCATGGGATAGAGGTAGACAGTGAGAAGATTAAATCCATAATGGGGATGCCTCCCCCGTGGTCACAAAAATCACTAAAAGGATTCTTAGGGAAAATCTCTTACTTACAGCACTTTATCCCAGCATTGGCAGAGATGACCTTCCCCTTCTCCGAGCTACTCAAGGGAAATACGAAGTTTGAGTGGACAAAGGAGCACCAGCGGGCTTTCGATAGAGTAAAAGAGGCTTTGGCCTCTCCTCAGACCATGATCGCGCCACAGCCAGGGAGGCTACTCATACTATACCTCACATCCACAACAAAATCCATCGGAGCTATGCTAGTACAAGAAGTCGAAGGCGTCAAGCGACCAGTGTATTACATTAGCAAGAAGATAAGAGGTCTAGAGAAGAGGTACACTCCAATTGAGAGACACTGCTTAGCGTTAGTATTCACAGCGCAAAAGTTAAGATGTTACTTCCTGGCTCATCGAGTCAAGGTAGTGACCTAGTGTGATCCTATTAAACTTCTGCTAAGCAAACCAGCACTGATTGGATGGGCAGCCAGGTGGATTTTGGCTTTAGTCGAGTTTGGCATTGTATGCACAGTGCCCAAGGCAATTAAGTGTCAAGCATTAGCCGAGTTATTGGCATAATTCCCCAGTTAAGCAATCAAGCTAGTCAACGAGGAACTATCGAGGGAAGTTTGGAGCACGATATTCACAGAAAGGTCAAATGAGTGGTGGATCCTACTGATTGACGGTGCCGCAATAGGGGGCACAAGAAGAGCAGGACCAATCTTGACTCAGGAAGAGTCATGCAAGAGAATTGAGTTGGCTTATAAACTACCGTTTAACTATTCGAACAACGAGGCCGAGTACGAGGCACTTACATGGGACTAATAGTCGTAGAGTGTTAGGGTTGGTATACTAAAAACCATATTTTTAGTATTTAATTTTATTTTTTTAATAAAATTAATTTTTTATTTTATGAGAATCTTTATGAGCAATGTA
>JAULJZ010087563.1:2260-12415 GCA_032270985.1 Heliamphora pulchella
AGAATCTGCTGTTGGATCGTTGAAAATCGAGCTCTGGGCCCCCGAGAAGTTAGAGAGAAGGCTGAGAGAAAAAAAAAGAAACTTAATTAAGAAGTTTTAAAAATATCTTTTGAAAATATCTAACGCCAGATATTTATAGGCTACGAAAATATCTCTTTTTTTTTAAAACCCGCACCACAACAGCTGTGCTAAGACAAAAACAATAAACACGCGTCGAAAAATACCAAAAAAAATGGGTCAGGACCTCACAGCAAGGGTGACTCACCTCGCTTTACAATAAATGTGATTAAGAAATTGAGTAATAACTCGCAAATACTCACTTACAAAGATTTGATAATAAATGAACAAGGAAGTGAATGATGTTTTTGGGCTGGATTATTAAATGAGATTTTAATGATCAAGAGAAGGTTTTGAGCTTTCAATGCACTTGATAGAACAGTAATCCAGAAATTCAAAACTCTAAAATTTACTCCTTTTATAACCTACTAAAATAAATGATCATTGGTGGTAGGTGGAGGCAATTAATACTCTAAAAAAGTTTTCGTTTGAACTAGCGCCCTTTTTTGAATTCCATCCTTGGTGTCGACACAAAGCTCCTTGGTGTGAACACAAACTGATCTTAGCCTTGGTTCTCGGATAAAAGTGTCGACTCATTCTTCATGAGGTGTCAACCTAACTTTTGAACTTTCAGCACCAACACCTAGGTGTTGACTCATAGTCAATTTGGTGTTGACCATTTTATTACTTCAGTTCTCTAGCTTGAAGCTTGGTGTTGACTCATATCAGAGTTGGTGTCGACTAACGACTTCATGTCTTCTATGGAGTCAACACAAGTCTTCATTGGTGTCAACCTAGTTGAGAGACTTTAGGTACTGAAATTTCGGTGTCAACACATGTTAGCATTGGTGTTGACCCAAATCGAAAGACTTTGGCTACTGAAAAATCTGTGTCAACACTAGTCAACTTTGGTGTCGACTCAGCCAAACGACTTTGGCTACTTAAAAAACGGTGTTGACACTTCTCATCTTTGGTGTCGACCCAGCCAAACGATTTTAGCTACTAAAATGTTAGTGTCGACCCTTGTCTTCTTTGGTGTCGACCCAAACTTCTGATTTTTTAGAGAATACTTTTGGTGTCGACTCATCTCTTCATTGGTGTCAACATATATAGGTAAAAGTTTGGGGGATTGCTTTGTGTCTACTCATTTCTTCTTTGGTGTCGACACAAGAATTAAGATGTCCGAAGGATCACTTGGTATCAACCCATGTAAGCATTAGTGTGGACACAAGTTAATTTTTGTCAAGGTACTAAAGTGTCGACCCATGTGTATTGGTGTCGACTCAACTTGTTCTTCAGTCCTTGACTTGGGGTCGACATAGGTTATAACTAGTGTCGACTCAACTTGAATTCTGGTCCAATATTGAAGGTGTTGACACAATCGATCATTAGTGTCAATACAACCTGTTCTCTTGTAACATCTCAAGCAAAGCGTTAGAGGTGTCGACCCTAAACCTTAACGGTGTCGACACACTTGAGTTTGTTAAGCGTGCTTTACCTGTAAGTGTCGACTCAAAAGCCAATTGGTGTCGATACAAAAGTTCTGTACGAGGACACTGAGCATCGTCAACCCATTTAGTACTAAGTATCGGCACAAAAGACATAAGGTGCGACTCATTAGCTTGTAGTGTCGACTTAACCTTTTTTAGAAAATATTTAAAATAATATCTTTTTAAACTTTAATTAGAAAATATAATTTAATAAAATCATCAAAATCTTATATAAAATGCCCTTGGGCTAACAGTATATAAAAAATCTTGTGAGATACTACTAATAACTTGACTTAAGCATTTTGGGTCACATTATTAGGCTTTTTATTCAAGTTATTGGGCTAGTGGTCCACTTGGGTCATTACAAATTATATTAGAGCCAATCTTAGTCCTATGCAGACTCCATGACGGTATGGATAGAGGAGTAGAAGCTTCGCAGAGGGGTGAAAATCCCAAGGTTGTATATCTTGTACACACTTATGGGTTGCTCTATGTCTGTCAATAGACTGCTATCCACATTTCAACCAAGAAAAAAACTTGGGCTACACGACGAGGGTGTCGCGTATTTGATTAGAAAATATTGTGATACCCTATTCCACATCAATAGGAGATAGAAAATATATGTGGTATATAAAAAAAACTTATGGGCTACTATTAAAAACTTAACTTAAGTATTTTGGGCCGCGTTGTTAGACTCTTTATTCAAGTTATTGGGCCAATGGTCCACATAAGTCGAGTAGTATGAAAAGCATTTGAAGATGGTGTTGCAAATTTTTAGAAAAAAGAAATTATATGCAAAGTTTAAGAAATGTGAGTTTTAGTTGGATAGTGTTTCCTTTTTAAGCCATGTGATATCTAAGGATGGGGTCTCTGTTGATTCAAATAAAATTGAAGATGTAGTAGAATGGAATAGGCCGACCAGTATGACAAAAATTCAAAGTTTCTTAGGGTTGGCTAGATACTACAGAAGGTTCGTGGAAGGATTTTCTCGTATAGCTGTATCGTTAACTCGTTTGACGCAGAAAGGCGTTAAGTTTAGGTGGTCTGATGAATGTGAACAAAGGTTTCAAGAGTTGAAATGTCATTTATTATTAGCACCAATACTCATTGTTCATTCTGGGAATAAAGGTTTTATCATCTATAGTGATGCTTCTAAAAAGGGTTTGGGATATGTTCTGATGCAGAAGAACAATGTGGTAGCATATTCTTCAAGGCAACTAATGTTATATGAACAAAATTATCTGATACACGACTTAGAGTTGGCAACCATGGTGTTTTCTTTGAAGACTTGGAGACACTACTTATATGGCATAAGATGTGAGATATTCACTAACCACAAAATCTTGGAAGTACATCTTTACCCCAAAAACCTGAATATGAGACAGAGGAGGTTGTTGGAACTTCTAAATGACTATTACTTAGGAATCAACTATCACTAAGAAAACGCCAATGAAGTGGCAGATACTTTGAGTAGGAAGTCCCTAAGTAGTCTGACATGTTTGATTACAAATCAAAAATATATCTGGAAAGATTTAAGAAGACTAAATGCTAAGTTACGATGGCAGGAGCCCAGTGCACTTTTGACAAATATTAAAATTCAGCCTATTCTGATTAAGATAATTAAGGTGAGTCAAAGAGATAATCCACAGTTACAGAAAATCAAAGAAAATGTGGAAGCAGGATCGCAAATTGAATTTATAGTTCAAGACAAATTTTTAGTGGAATAATATGAAGAGGAAAATTGCTCATTTTATCACTTAATGTTTAGTATACCCACATATAAAGGTTGAACATCAGAGACCAGCGGGTCAGTTGCAACCACTTTCCATTCCTGAATGGAAGTGGAAACATGCCGCCATAGATTTTGTGATAGGTTTGCTATGAACTCAAAATGGTAATGATTTTATTTGAGTTATCGTTGACCTATTGATGAAATATACTCACATTTTGGCTATCAGAGTTGAATTCTCCTTAGAGATGCTAGTTAGGTAGTATAGTAAGAAAATTGTAAGGTTACATGGCATTCCTATAACAATAGTTTCTGATATGGACAGTAGGTTTATATCTAAATTCTGAGAGAGTTTACACAAATAATTGGGTACCTATTTGAATTTTAACACATCCTTTCACCCACAAACCAATGGACAATGAGAGAGAACTATTCAGATTCTTGAAAATATGTTGAGAGCTACCAGTATTAATTTTAGAGGATCTTGGAATGACCATATACCCTTAGTGGAGTTTTCTTATAATAACAGTTATCAAACTAGTATTCAAATAACACCTTACGAGGCTTTATATGAGAGAAAATGTAGATCACCTATATGTTGGGATGAAGTCGGTGAAAGAAAATTGTTATGGCTAGAAATTATACAGCAAATCAGCCAACTAGTGGCAGTAAACAACGAAGAAATACGACTAGCATTTTCAATGTTATATACTTTGTGCACACTTATGGGCTACCCTATGTCTGTTAATAAGATGCGATCTACATCCCAACCAGAGTGGAGAATTGGGCCACGCGAAAAAGGCATCACGTATTTGAGTGGGAGATATTGTGACATCCGATCTCACATTAATGGGAGACAGAAAATAAGTATGATATATAGTGAAACTTGTGGGTTATTACTAATAATTTGAGTTTAAGCATTTTGGACCGCGTTGTTTAGCTCTTTATTCAAGTTATTGGGTGAGTGGTTCACTTGAATCGTTACAATGGTATCAATGCTAACCCTAGTCTTGTGCAGGCTCCGTGATGGTGTGGATAGAAGAGTAGAGACTCCAAAGAGAGGTAAAGGCCTTGAGATTGTATAACTTGTGCACACTTATGGGCCACTCTATATTGTGATACCCCATATATAAAGAAACTTATGGACTACTACTAATAACTTGGTTAAAGTATTTTGGCTCGCGTTATTAAAATCTTTATTTATGTTATTGGGTCAGTGGTCTACTTGGGTCGTTACATCCATAACGGAGAAAAATGACCTCGACTCTAAGAATGAGAGAAACTAAAAGAGGAAAGTCCCGAGAACGAATGATGAAGAAGTATAAGGTTATTCAGAGGCAACACTGCGAGGGCTAAAACTGACACCTAACAAATCATACCTAGATTTACGAATAATAGAAAGAAATGGATGAATATGGACCAAAAAATTTAGAAACAAATAAGGCAAGCGTTCAAAAACTTAGAGTACAAAGAGAGTCATGACTCTTGTGGAAACTATCGATGATATATGGAGAAAACGACGGTCTTAGATGGCTATTACCCCACTATGATCTCAAAAAAGGCTGATGTTGCAAAATCAATCTAAATTGAAGAAACCCCCTTATATAAGGGAAAAGGGTAAGAAGACGAGGTGTGCCAACTGTCCCCTCGAGCAGGTGAAAAGATATCCACAAAATGCCTCATCCAAAATGCGCATGACGAACCATGACCAATCGAAAGTCAACACGTGGCTTGACGTGACGGTGAATTTATTGCTAGTTGTGACCAAGTTGACAAGAACTTAAGCCGAGTCATCTCGGCATTGGACGAACTAAGGTTCATAATTGTGCAATTGAAGAACCAAACATAGAGGCAGAACCTCAGTCCAAGTTAAAATCGAACAGACCCATGACTTTAGCAAGAACGTTGAAACATGCGAGCTGGGACCAGATGAAGCAGGCCTAATCTAGAGCATGCCAGATCCTCGGTTAGGGCTTGGGTTGATCTCTAATAGGTCGGGTCCAATGGTAAGGCCCACACCTACCAAGGATATGGCGCATGAAGGGCAAAGCTGCGAAGCCCAACCCTCACTCAAGCCTAGTTGGGTGCTGAACCAAAGTGGCACAAGAAACCAAACTCAGGTGCATTAATGTGGGTGGCATGATGGCGTGACTAAGCCACAGAGCATTAATGGAGATAGGATAGTCGAGATAGAGATCATTAATGAAGATATATAGCGTGGTCATACAAATCAACATTAATGATGGCCAGGTCCATCCTAGTATTCTTCAACAGATCCGCAACATTACTAGACCCCTTTAGGGCCCTCAGAACAGAGCTGCAGTTGGATGAGATAATCTTGTGCCAAAAGTCCAACCTAGATCCCTTATAAAAAAAAAGAGATCTAACTCCTTAAATTACAAGCACAACTTAAACCAAAAACTCTATCCAAATATCTAGAGAATCCTATAGTTCCATCTTATCTTTTTTCGCATAAAAGATACTAACTTAAGTATCAGTGAAACTTTCTTGTGATTGTCCGCCGACCAATCTCACTCTTTTCTCTCTTGCAAGTCAAAAGCAACTAAAGAAACCCCGAAAATGATTAGTTAACTTTCGCATCACCACTACGGAATCACCCCATACACCAATAGTAAATAAGTGAAATTATAATATTTTAAATATGTATTTTTAATGGTTTTCATATAGTTGGAATAGAGGTTGCCCACGTTTGTCTTATATATATAGTAATAAAATAGCATTTTGTTTATATATATATATATATATTCAATCATTTATAATTGGAGGAAGCATAAAATATCGAGTTATCCCATATGATTAGTGTCGCGTTAATCTGGATGGTAGACAGATTTAAGAACAACAATCCACGTACGTACTCAAACATGCACATGCAATATGTAATGGAGTGCTGCAGCCACAATGTATCATTGCTCGTTGATAAAAGAATCCAAAAGCTAGACTTGGAGAGAAAAAGCTCATCCGACAACGAAAATGTGACCTCCTGTTCGGTGGCTGCCGGTTCCAAAAACAAAAAGGGCGGGGTCCACCTCATGATCTTGCCATGATATCACATCATCCATCACCCCATCACTCTTATCTCTTATCTATGCGCGCGCACACATACATATATACATATATATATATGCATCTTTTGTCGACCTTACTTAAAATTAAATTTTTTTTTTGTTTTTTTTAAAGTCATTTTAAATTTAAAAAATTAAAAATTTATTTAAGAGATATATAAAGTGAGTTTAAGTCACCCTAAAAGTTAATTTGGGCACATAGTGAATTTTCAAAAATACCATTCAGTCATCTTTTTTTTTCTTTCTTTGAATAACAATAATATATAGATTCAAAAGTTCAATTACAGTACTGTTCGGTCAAAAATGTTCTCCGATGTTCTCCGAATTTCACTAATTCACATACTGGTTATTTAGTGCAATTTTTTTAATTTTTAATTTATAGGTCAACAAAAACAAATAACGACAAAACAAGAAATTGTTAGTAAAAAATCCAAAAAGGCTAAAAGCAAAAAGTCTAAAAGTAGAGGGTTGCCAAACCAAGCTTTTTGGCTTTTTTGATTTTTAACAAAATATTAAAAAGCCTAGCTTAAAGTTGGATGCCAAATAAGACCTACTTAGAGGTAATTTGTACTACCATGCTACAGATTCCGTAGTTCTATTATTGGATTTACATTATCAAAAGGTTAGAGAAAATGTCGTAGATCTCAGTTGAGAGATTGAGTGCGGATACTTTTTTTAAGAATGAAAAAGGAAAAGTGCTTCATCAGTTCCCTATCGTTGTGTGCCATGTGAGAAAACATCATTCCATAGGATGATTTGGGACTTATACTCAGTCGCCTTATGGGATAAACCAGGGCCTCGCTTTTAAAATAATAAAATAATGGGAGTTTTAAATTGGGGTCCTATTAGTTGAATATATCAAAAGAATAGTCCCATCAAACATTTTTTTAAAAATTGGATCCCATTTTATATTGTTTTATCCAATATGCCCCTAACACTAATTTAAATAACAATCAAAAATCAAATCCTAGCCCCCTCCGTCGATCTCTCTTCTCCGATGTCAGCCTCGTCGCCGATCTCCTTTATCTCTGGCCCCAACTTCCTCAATTTTCTCTAGCAATTTCCTCCTTCTTCGCCGCCGATCTCCTCTTTCTTTGGCGAGGTCAAAGGGTTATAATTTTAAATGAAGGAGAAAAAGGAGGCCGTTCTTTCTTTTTTAACTGAAAAATTTCTCAATTTAAATTTATCGAGAAATTTATCATAGTATTTAACTGAGAAAAGAAAAAATTTTCTCATGACATTTAACTGAAAAATTTTTCAATTTAATTTTTTAATAAAATTTCTCACAACATCGTACTGAAAAATTTCTCAGTTGAATTTTCTAGAAAAATTTCTCACAGCATCTAACTGAGAAATTTCTCAGTTACAAAGAGACAGAGGCGACCACTAAGGAAGACAGAGGCGGCGACTAAGAAATATCTACGCGACGACAACTGAGGGAGGAAGAAGCAGCACGAGTGAGGAGACTGAGGCGGTGGCGACTGAGCGATGCATCGGCGTCGACGATGGTGGCGACTGAGAGAGGTGGCAATGTCGGCAACAAATGAGGGAACCATAAGTCAGCGGCGAGGGAGGAGTCGATGGATCAGTCGGATGATCTAAGGTAGAGGATGAGCTGCTAAGAGCGGAGATGGCATTGGGAAGCGCAGGGGAGGAAAGCAAGGGAATGAAAGATAATGGTGGCACTAGATTCGATCTTCACCTCTGCGAGGCAGTTGAGAGGAACGTGCTCGACACTGGCGACGCCAGCATGACATTCCTGCTCGAGGCCAGCGGATTCAATCTTTGCCTCCGCGAGGCGGCTAAGGGGAACATGCTTGATGGCGCAGAGAAAGGAGAAAAAACTAAGGTTTTCAGCCGGAGAGTGTATTTGTCATATATATATATATATATATATATGTGTGTGTGTGTGTGTGTACATAATTTAAAAAATAAAACCTTAGCTCAAAAAAACTTGTTAATGGGATCAATACTTGTACCAGTCTGTTAAATAGTGCTGATAATTAACTATAAACTAAAATTTAAAATTAAAAAATATATTAAATTTAAAATAAGAAACATATTAAATTTAAAATAAAATATCATATCTAAATATAATAATTTCTTCCACGCGGACAACTCATGTTAGTCCCAAGTGCGGAAAAATTTTTCTTTTTTTCCGTATAAAAAAGTAAAGTGAAGACATTTTGTTCTTCCTGCTTCCTTTTCCACTGGCTTCCGATAATATTACTTAATTAAATATTGTTTTATATATTTAGATATTAAGTATTTTATTTTATATTTCTAAACATAACAATGGTAAAAAAATAAAAATATTTTAATATTTTATATTTTCTATGTTTTAAATTAATATTTAAATATTTATAATGTTTCATATATTTATTTGATAGCATAGACCCGTTTGATTGCAAGACTATTTTCATGAAAAAATTAGCGTAATCAAATTATTAGTACCTGGTATATGTATGAGATTATTTTTAAATAATTTCATCCCCTTGATATTCCAGCATCCAAACATGGCCCACAAATAGTAAAAAAAATAGAATAGGGGAGTAGAGGAAGAGTGAAAATGTGGAGAGAGAGAGAGAGAGATAGAGAGAGAGCAGTGCATTTTAAATTTTACGTTTTTTTTGGTTTATTTTATTATTGGCATTAAATTTGTTTTTTAAATAAAAAATAAGAGTTAATTTAGATTAAGGAGAGATGTCACTTAAAAAAAGAATTTTAAATTTTAAATTTTAATGAGGTTGAAGCATTAAAATTTAGAAGCTTTTTAAAGATCACTACATTATTGATATATTTATATAGCATAGATGAGGATTAATTAACATGAAAGTCTAACCAGCCTCACGTGTACATGTTGATCAAAAAAAAAAACCTCACGTGTATATATAATTCCTGTTTAGTTTTTGAATATCAATTTATTTTTTAAAAAAAACTAAAACTTCACTTTTGAGTTGTATTAATTAGTATAATAATTGTTTTATTTAACTTTTTTCTTTTCATTTTTTTAAAAAAATATTCTTATCTCAGACACATTTAAACTTCATAACATCAAACGACAACAACACCTTCACAAAAGTTAATTCCATTTGCAAAAAAAAAAAAGAAAATTAAAAAGATATTTCTAAAAATTTTAAAAAATAAAAGTATATTAGACATTTTTCAACAAAAATTATAAAAAAAGATTTTATCTAAAATAATTTAAAAAGTCAAAAATCAAATTATTTCAAATAAATAAATAACTTTTTAGTATATTTTTTGTTAGAAAATTTTTTTTAAAAAAGTAGCTAGTTTTTGAAACTCCAAATGCCGGAAGGAAATCTGAACGTGAAGAAAAATCATGTGAGCAACGATAACTTGTCGGGGTGGGGGAGAGAGATTAATACTCAATGGAGGCACCGCGCAACTAATAATAATATTTTTAGTTATAAATATACTAATTATTTACATAAAGTATGAATTTTTAACAGGGTCGGTTATGAAAAAATTGAAACTCAAAACGGACGACAAGATAAAGGTTCTATAATTTTTAATACATATTAAGGGCGGACAAAAATATCGGGCTTAAGGCCCAAACTAAACAGTTGGAACCAAAGACCTAAAAAGAAAAATCAGCCCGAAATGAACTTGCCCAAGTGTTCGAAGAAGCCCGGACCCACTATTGTTCGGGCCCTGCTAGTCCAGCCCACCCCAGATAGGGTCAGTCCGGACCAGGAGAAGCCCATGTCGGCCCCTCAATAGGAAAGATATCTCAACAAGATACCTTCCCCAATACGATTTTGGTCGGATGAAA
>JAULJZ010087574.1:0-12415 GCA_032270985.1 Heliamphora pulchella
TACATCTATTTGATAACATATAGAGGAATGCAAAAAATCAATTCGTGAGACATGATCACCCTAATGAGAAAAAAAGGGAAAAAAAAGTAACCCACTCATGGGAAAAGCCCAGAGAGTTCCATCATTTCAAGAAATCGAACATATCTGAGAAAGCAGCATGACATTGATAAAAACTAGAACATTGCAATTTATGATCATCAGAATCGAAATCCAACAATTACCCAGAAAAGACTAAAAGCTGATTTCTCTGAGAACCCCAATTGGGACTTCAAATTTGTAACTTGAACTACAAAGGTCTAAAGAATTAAACAAGAAACTAAAAGGAGAATGCGAGAGAAACAGGCAGCTCAGTTATAAATCACATGAAAAGAATAACAACGAGAGAGATAGAGAATGAAAGATCTAAAAAGGATTGAGGAAGAATTGGACTAATGCCATATATATGGATGGTAGGAGAACCTGAAAACTGTGAAGGGTGATTGATTGAAAGGAGTTTTTAGAACCCAGATTTCAAATTTCAAATTGGATTTCAGGTGGGTTTTTTTTCTTCGGGAGTGGTGATGAATTTGATTTTGCCGATCGCCGTCGTCTGCCTGCCTATGGGACTTTCCCCTCCCTGGCAAGCAAACGGTCAGGTCTCTCTTTTCTCAAGTGTCTCTGTCAAGGCCAAGGGGGTTAAGCCCACAAACCGCCCATGCCTAATGCTTGAGGGTGTCCGGTGATTCAAGCAGTGTAAAAATATATTAGTCTTAAATTCATCAATTGTATGAAATTTTAATCAGCTCAACATACTAATTGTATGAAGTCTTATTAACAAAATTTCAGATATGTATAATTACTCACAAAAAAATATGTAAGTTGGAGTGTTATGCCACTTGTGAGGGTTAAAATTTGTGATCTCTAAGAACAAATGGTCTTTCTAATCGAAGAACTTGTTCTAGGATTAACAATCTTCCCGTTTGAGTTTTCTCTGCTCGGTTTCACCTAAATTTTCAACTCTATGATTACGAGAGCACCTGTTTGAGTTTTTGCTCTCTTTTTAATCCGTTATTTATTGTAAACTTTTAATTGATACTATACTTTTAAGTCGCGTTTATTTTTTGAATTAGACTGAACTGTAAGAAATGTTGAAAGTGAAGCAAAAACCCAGTTTTTGGCTTGACCGCTCGAGCGATTTTTTCACCGCTCGAGCGGTGGTGTCTGCAGTTGAAGAAGCCGAGGGTGGTATAAGACCGCTCGATAGACCGCTCGAGCGGTCTATCCGAGGGGCGCCTGTTATAAGGCTGCTAGGGTTTGCAGCAGCCTGTGTGGTGGCTTATTTTTCCTCTGTTGTTCTGAAGTTCTCTCTCAAGAACTCTGTTCCTCTTTTGTAATCCCAAGATTAATAATACGAGTGTGAGTCCGTGGACGTATGCACCATTGCCGAACCACGTAAAATCTTGTGTTCGTGCATCATTGGTTGTTTTCTTCTCGTTCTTGTTTAGTGTTCATTTGTGGCTTGTTTGTGTTCTTTACTAACGAGAAGTGTGAGTTGGATTTAGTCGTGTTCTGACTTAAAAATATCCACAACAAGGAATAAAGAATTAGTTCTCCAAGTTTTTTGACACATCATTTGTCACACTAATTAGGTGGGGATAACTTGGATGGTAGAATGTATATATAAAATGTGAGAATTAATGCATACTACT
Source organism: Heliamphora pulchella (assembly GCA_032270985.1). Classification (NCBI taxonomy): domain Eukaryota; kingdom Viridiplantae; phylum Streptophyta; class Magnoliopsida; order Ericales; family Sarraceniaceae; genus Heliamphora; species Heliamphora pulchella. The sequence continues at coordinate 1,689 of JAULJZ010087574.1, forward strand.
GATTGGTAACGACCCAAAACTGTAACTACCCGAATGGAAGACCCCTGATCAATGAATGGATGTGCTTGAGGCATAAATGACAGAAGCACGATTTTGTAGATATATGCTGCTCCCTATATACAATGCTAACCACTGGACGCTATTGGTAGCAAATATTGAAACTGGAGAATGGCATCATTACAACTCATTAAAATGAAGGGGGAGAGACCCACATCTTATAATAGTTGAGAAGTTAGTAAGTTTGTTAAATGTTGACTAAAAACCTGCAAGACTGACGCAAGTAAATAAATTTGCAATACATTTTTTTGTACATAAATCATATTTTGATGATAACATGAAGACGAAGAGTAATGGGGAGATGGGTTTGCATGGCTTCACAAATAAAGTGATTTCAGTTAACGTTGCTCCACAACAAAAGTTTGGCTCGTAAGTAAAATATGAAAAAACAAACTACCAAATACAAATACCTTTTGAAACTATACAAATGGTACTAATAGCTGTGTCAATCATGCTTAATTTGACAGATTGGACTGCGGTATTATCGTATGGCATGTAATGAGGCAACTTGTTACTAACGAGAGCATATCTAGGATTTTCTCGCTAGAGTCATGTTAACACCTGCGAGTTGAAATGATACACGAATTCTTGAGTGATCCTCATAAATCTTGGAACCAGTCCATGTAATGCCAGAAGAAGGATGTCAAAAATGATTGAAGGGAATGATTTGATATCAAACTATTAGTGCATCTTATTGGGAAATGTGTTCACGTAGTTGATCTTATTTTTTTGTAATGGTTTGGAATATTAGTTGGAATGCTTATTGTTGGCAGACAATGTGTAGCACATTATTAATCGTTGTGATAACAGTTTCTTATGAACACTCCATGAGGTATATGCTATGTGTTGGAATTACCAATATGAGAATATTATCGGTTTCACATTTGAGATATCATTTTTGCTCACCTGACTATAAACGTTTCTTTTGGGAATTATTTATGGATTTAGCTTGTTGTTGGTAGGCAGACTGTTATCCAGAACATCTAAGAACTGTGAAATGTAAATATTCTCAAATTAGTTTGACCGTAGGCAGGTTCTTATGTGGAAGTTCTCAGATGTTTGAAAGTTCCCAATAGTGAATGTTTTTTGTGAATGTTCCCAAATATGAATGTGCTCAATTTGTGAATATGATTATGCACCAGCAAGACCCTCTTTTCTGATTAGATAGGTTCTGTATGTCCCATTGAAATAGTGAACGCCTCAGTAACTAAGCTGTAGGGACTCGGTCCCTTGCTATTTTCTTGTAGTAATGAGAAACGAGTATGCTATGTCTGGTGAAAACGTTTGTGATTGTAGATCTTGCGTAAGAATTAATTCTTGAGCTCGTGTATCTTCGCCAACAATAGTTCAGTGTGGGGTTATGCATGAGAATGTTGTTGAGAGGTGTTTGTTGCGTAATTGGTTCAGTTTTAGCCTTGGCGGGTCAAGGTTTCTGCCCAGTTTGACTGCTCGACCAGAGGGTAGGCCACTCGAGCGGATAGGTGGTTGAGAGGTCCTGAGTGAGGGGACCGCTCGAGCTGTGAGGGTTCGTTCGAGTGGACAGTCGGCGAGCTGACTTTAAATGTTACGATTTGGGCTCTTTTTCTTATTTCTTTCTTCCCTCTCTCTCTCTAGAACTTAAATGAGGAGCTAGGACTTGTGTTTGGAGGCTTGTTAGAGCTCTCTTGGTTTCTCTTGGTGAGTTTTCTTGCTTTCCTCTCCGTGGCTCAACCGTTGGAGGCTCAATTTTGGCATTTGAGACTCTTTTCTCATCTTTCAATTGGAGGATCACGTGTTTGGGTCTTGTTAGGGTGTTGTCCTCGGTGCTAAAGCTTCATAAAGGTAGGATCTATAACTATCCATGAATATATATGTGATATATGTTGTATTTTGAAATGTATGAACATAAATGCATCAAAATTGTATTGTTAAAGCCCTAGGTTAAGGTTTGATGTTAATGAAGAAAAAATCTTAGATCTATGGATGATTTAACTTAATTCTATCTTTACGTTGTCATTGAATACGGCTGAATTTGAAAAATGTTGAGCTAGGGTTTTAATTGAGTTGAAATCATGGAAATTGGGGGTTTTGGGGTTAAGGGACCCATATGTTGAAATTGATGTGATTTTTGGATAAATTGAGGGTTGGGATAACCCATTGTACTTATTTCACATGAATTGTGTGGAACATGTTAGTGTCGGGTGTGAAAATTTCAAAATTTTAATGTAAAACCAAAAATTGTATGTAATGATATGGGTTGGGTGAGAGGAACCGAGTTAACAGTTGGACTTGTGTCGACTGTTAAAGAAATGGAACAATTAAATGATTAAAGTACCATGTGATGAAATTGAATGATTAAGTTTGAGCACGAGTTACTCTTCGGTAAAAGACTAAAAACTTGCGCAATGTAAGGTAGACCCGTCCTTCGGGTTAATCCCCGTAAAAGTATGCTCTTGGGATGTCCACCTATCGGCATTTTCGAGAAAAATAAAAAATGTGTGCTCTCTGTGTCGAGCTATAGAACGGGTATTTATCCCTCGGGTCTCGCGTGGACCGATGGCGATAAATACACCTGAGTTTATAGGCGCCGGACGGCCTTGGTACTTGAATGAATTGATGAAATAATTGGGTTAGTAAAACGTTAACTGGATGAAATGATGGGATGTGAAAATGCATTGAATGAGTTGAGAATGACAAGATGATGAAATATAATGGTTAATTTCACCGAAACTATGAAGTATGGGATGATAATCCTTTTTTACAAAACTTGGTTATGTATTGGAAATTTGATTTGGGACAAATGACCTGTTTTTCGATTAAACTTATATGTGCATCCCTCATAACCATCTTCACATGTCATGCATATATTTATTGTTAGTATTTTTTCTACTAGTTTCGGCTCATGTTGTTTATCAACATTTCAGGTGATAGCAAAAAAAAAAAGTTTTGGACTGAGATGACGGTTGCCGAACCCTTTTTGGGTAGTTGATAGGAATGCATCCTTATTTGTATCACCTTTTGAAAAATAAAATTGTTGTAAATGTAATTTTTCTTGGATAATTATTTTGTGGGTTGGAGTAACCCTTTGTAAGACTCTAAGGTTATGTTCACATATTTTGTATGCATGTGAGGGCGTTGAACTTGTACTTTGGGTCGAATTTCTTGATTTTTGGATGAAAGATTATAGTTTCAAATGTTAAAATTTCAAGTTTTCTGATTAAATGGACTTGTTTCATTGTAAATGCACGTTTTACCTTATATTTAAGCCAATCAAAAAGCGTGTTTGAGATTTGTGATAATCAAATATTTCCCCCTACTCTTAGAAATTGTTTTTAGGATTTTGGCCAAGATGCTTTCACCGTTCGAGCGGTGGAGGGCCCGCTCAAGCGGACTCCGCTAGGTGATTTTTTATTGAGAAATTTCTTTAGAACGGGATTTTTTTCTATATATGTTTAAACTACTTTTTGGGTTATAAATTGGCTATTTCTCAAGGGTTGTGTTTCAAAAGAAATGATCACCTTATTTGGAGAAATATCCTATCCTTTTCTCGACTTTTTATTGTTTTGAAATCGAGATGTAACAGATTGGTATCAGAGTTGTAAGTTCAAATACCTAGGAACCATGGGGATGGTTGATCTATTGCGTGAGGGTTTGCATTAATGTGCGACATTCATGACTTGGTGTGCTAGCGTGAAGCATCTTGAGTATAACTTGACATTTGCATGCTATGTGGAGGTTGGGCTTTTAGGATGATATGTTTGGCCTTTGGGCGGCCGATTGACTGGTTTGGGGTTCGAGTTAGAAAGGCATTTGACCGACGTCCATTATAACTAGAAATCCAAACGAGCTAGTCGGATTGAAGTGTCATTCCGACTAGTTTCCCCTCGTTATGTGTTGCATAAGGTGCATTGATATAACGATTTGTGTGATGTGATGTCTTGTTGAAGAGCGATGTTATCTATGGGAGATGAGTTCTTATGAGCTTGTGTTGGTATCTCTCCTTGTTCTTTCTTATTTGTAGAGTGATGAAGCCGAGACATGGTAGGGCCCAAGGCCGTGGTCGAGGTCGTGCATATGCTCATGTTTCAGAAGAAAGGGACGTTCATGCCCTGCGAAACAAGTGGGCAGTGTTGATGTTGTACAGGAGATGCTTGCTACGTTGAGAACAATGGGTGAGGCAACTAGGGCTGGAGTGAGGGCACCTGAGCCAAGGGCCTCTGTAGCAATGAGGGAATTCTGGCGGTTAGATCCTCCAACCTTGTCTGGGGAGCTAGACCCCAGGGTTGCTACTGAGTGGTTGTAAGTAACCACAACGATCTTAGATACCCTGGAGATCGGAGAGGATGAGTTGCGTGCTAGGTTGGCAGCTTTCCAACTTCAAGAAGATGCGAGGGAGTGGTGGAAGTTTGCTAAGACCACCGTGGATGGTACGTGGACTGCTTTTACTAGGGTCTTTTTGGAAAAGTATTTTCTAGGTTCTTCAAGAGATACGTATCGGGAGGAGTTTCTCTCTCTTATTCAGGAGAATCTTACCGTGGTCCAGTATGAGGCCAAGTTCGCAAATCTGTCGTGGTTTGCACTTGAGATGGTGTCAACAGAGGAGTTGCCCACCAAGAGGTTTAAAAGGGGTCTTCGACCTTCGATCAAGGATAGGATTGCAGCGTTGGGTTTTCAAGTTTACATCGAGATCGTGAAAGTTGCTATTCGAGTGGAGAATACTATGGCGGAGAGCCGCAAGATTAGGAAGAGCAAGTCGCATTAGGGGGCTTGCGGTGCTCAGTCTAAAGAGCACTAGGTGAAGAGGCAAAAATTAGGAGGGTCGGGTTCTTATCCCGCAAGGTCTCAGCCACAGCAACGGTCGGCACCTGCGCCATCTATGGGTTCATCAGGGCATTCTGAATGTCGAGAGATGGTATGCTACACATACAAGCCACCAGGGCACCGTGCTAGGGACTGCTCGTAGGGAGGACATCAACACCAGAGTCAGACTCAGGAGAGGACCCCATTCTCATGTTTTCAGTGTGGCCAGATGGGTCACTTACGACGAGATTGCCCTCAGGGAAGGAGTGTTTAGGGTATTACTGGAGCACATTTGGTGCAGGCGTTGCAGGGGCGACAGTGGTATGGTCAGTTGCAACAGCATTCAGGAGTGCAGTCAGTGAGGACAGTAGGAGGAGCTACCTCAGCTCAGTCAGTGAGGCAGCCAGGGACTAGGGGCAGCGACAGACATAATCAGGGGAACCAAGGGCAAGTGTATGCTCTCGTGGAGCCCAGTATGTCAGTGGCACCTGTCATACTGGATACCGCAGCCAGTCCTTCGGACATATGAGGTACATTCTTAGTGTACCATTCTTGGGCCAGTGGTCTCGTTCACACCGGAGCATCGCATTCTTTCATCTCATCTACATTCGCATATGCATTGGGGTTAGAGATAGACGTGTTGGGTAGTGCCTTGTGTATAGAAACACCGATGGGTGAGATTACCGTGTTGAAACGTATTTGTAGAGCTTGTGAGATGGAAATTGCTGACCATTGTTTGGTATTTGATTTTATCGTGCTCAATATGACCTCGTTTGATATCATCCTGGGGATGGATTGGTTAACCATCTTTCGCGCCTTCATTGATTATGACCGGCGACGAGTGTTTGCTTGCACACTGGAGGGAGATTCCCTTTATTTTGTGGGTGATCGGGACAACGATTTAGTACCTAGATCTCTTCGATCGCGGGGCAGTGATAGCCTTAGCCTCATTTTTTCTGCCTTGTCGGTGAGTGAGATTGATTCTACTCGGAAAGAGCTTCCTCCCGTTGTCTATGATTTTCCAGACGTGTTTTCGAGTGATTTATTTAAACTTCTGCCACGGCGGGAAGTCGAGTTTTCGATAGATCTCATTCTGGGAATCGCCCTTATTTCTATGCCTTCATACCATTTTGCACTGGCTGAGTTGAGAGAGTTGAAAGTGCAAGTCCAGGAGTTGTTAGACAAGGGGTTCATCCGCCCTAGCGTGTCTTAGTGGGGAGCTCCGGCATTGTTTGCAAAGAAGAAAGATGGGTCGTTGCATCGTTGTATAGATTACCGTAAGTTGAACCACGTGATCATTAAAAAACAAGTATCCTATGCCTTGTATCAATAACTTGTTTGATCAATTGAGAGGTTTGTGTTATTTCTCAAAGATCGACTTGAGATCGGGTTACCACTAGTTGCGGGTCAAGGAGGAAGACATTCCGAAGACGGCCTTTCGTACCCGTTATGGACATATTGAGTTCTTGGTCATGCCTTTTGGATTGACTAACGCGTCGACAACGTTCATGGACCTTATGAACCGGATCTTTCACCTTTATCTTGATTAATTTGTGGTAATGTTCGTGGACGACATCTTGATGTACTCATCATCGGAGGAAGAACACGAGGAGCATCTTCGGATTGCCTTGCAGTTGTTACGGGAACATCGATTATATGCCAAGTATGACAAATGTGAGTTTTGGTTACCCGAGGTAAAGTTTTTGGGTCATGTAGTTTCGAGAGATGGGGTGGCAGTGGATTCATCCAAGATCGAATTTTTGATTACAAATTAAGAACTAATACAAGCCTTATTAAGAATGGAATTTTTGATTTATTCCCAAATTATTAAAACGATAATCCAACAAACAATGAATTACTCAACAACTAAGGGCCTAAAGCCTCCTTGCAAGACTTTCTATTGTGGCTCCCCAATCTCCCACACCTACCACATGTAATTTGTCTAATCTTCTCTCCCTTAGAAGGGATCCTATTTTTCTTTGGCCTACCTGGCTGCTTCCTAGATAATAGAGGTAAAATAGGTTCTTCAATCATATTCCAGTCTTGTTTCCAAATTGTGGGAACAGGATTAATGGAAAAGGAATAAGATGCCCAAAAACTCTGAACATGATAATACGGAACAACATACAAATTCAGATCGTTTCCACTCTTCTATATAGCACCAACCGCATGTGAACAAGAGAGCCCATTAACTTGCCATTGACAATAGGAATATGCGTGGTTGGCAAGGTCGATTGAAACAGATGGTGTCAAATGTACCTCGTACACATCGTTGCCGGATAAACTAACAACCCAAGTCCTCGAATCATTGAATGCCTCGCACAACTTGGTATCCATTATAGGACATATAATCCCGTTCTTTTTGTTCACAGCAATACGCCTCGTAGAAATCTGATTAATCAGTTTAACCCTTATGGCATCGATTAAATTTGTAAAGATGATGTTCTTCATGTATCAAGTTAAATGATTTAGCTGCATTGGAACACATCTCGCCGTAACGACATCCTTCGAAATATGAATTACTCCAATGCTTGTAGGGCAAATTATTAATGAAACTTTTGAACTTATTGGCTCCCTCAATCTTAAACTCCTCGAGAAGTTAGTGAAAGCCTTCCTTCGTTGGCGCGTAGTCACAATTGCCAAAATCATGAACTATTTTCTCTCTAAAGTCATTCTTTTAACCCCTCAGTTGATGCCTCAAATTTCCCTTCAAGTGATATAAGCAGTAACCATGGAGGGCCGATGGGAAAACCAAAGAAACCGCTTTTAATAAACCAAGATTTTTGTCACTCAAGAATGTAATGTCCCGAGTTGTTTCCATAATTAATGACAATTGCTCAACAAACCACAACAAATTATTAGTATTCTCTGAATCAACAACGGCAAAGCAAATCGAAAATAAACCTGTGAGGCAACATAATGAAAAAGAACAATATAAGTAATCAAATGATTGTTCCATCATATTTAGGGCATACAAAGTTAACGCCAAACATACATAAACAACATATAATAATAAAAAATGAAGATAAAAACCATTTAATGAATTTACCTTGATTACCATCTTTTGCAGTAGCCGACAATAATATACCCTTGTGCCACCCTTTTAGGGATGTCTACTAACAGGATCAATCTCAAGAAAAATTGAACTGCCTGAATTGGTACTTTTAAGAGCACTAATGTACCAATGTACTTGATCAAATGACATTGAATAATCACCAAATATTTTCCCTTGCTTTCTCAACACCACGCCAAGCTTTATGATACCATATATTCAGTCCGTAGTTTGACCTGAACTCATGAACAACATTTATGGGGCGTTTTAGCGGTTTTATACGAACATCATCACATATCAAGCCATCGACCAAATGTGATGTCAAACGGGTATTGGTAGCTGTGCAAACCGCAGCACCACATGTATGTACGTTGATTATCTTTTTAATGTAAAACCAACCATTCGCTGAATGAACCCTCGCACGAACCATCCAATTGCAACCTTTCTCCCAAAAGACACATTTGGTTGTAATGCGAGAATTGTAATTTTTCACTTATAGGAACTCAAATCCATACTCGATAGCAAATTTGCAAAGAACGGTGCGAAATTTAGGAGCTCCGCCTTTAAATGCTTGCCCAACTCCGACAAACCCCTTTGACCATGAAGAAGATAATAAAACTTTCTCAACATTGGGGCAGAACGATGCCAAAGCATTGTTTCCCTTATCAAACTCCACTCTCCACTTCATTTCGTCAACATCCAATGCCACGTCATCCACACCACCGTAATCATCATCACCAACATCCTTTGTGCCTTCGGTGTTTCTCCTATCGTTCACGGTGACATCAACGATATCAACCCATAGTGAGCAATCAACTTGAACATTATCTGAATATCGACATCATTATCCAACAAACAATTAGAATGACATAGTATTGAGTATGTTAGTGACATGAAATTGCTATCAATATGAATCCATTTAAATTGAACACTGTACACAAGCTCATCCCAAGTGCAATTTTTTGTAACCTTTATTGCAGCCGTGATACCGGAATGCTTGCACAACAAAATCGGGGACATTTCGCAGATTGAATCATAAAAGAACAAAACATAAAAACCAAACGAGTCCATGCATCAATCATCACATAAAAAGCAATAACAAAATGATTACAAAATTTGAAAAAACCGAAAAATGATTTAGCTTGTGTGAAGCAAAATGAGAAAATAAATAAGAAAATGCGTTCAAATCATACGACGAAATACGCAGTGATTACTGATATAAGCGAAAATGCATGACATACTTATAAACCTGTTAAGAGAAAAATGAGAATACTATATGTAAATAAATTAATATAAATTAATTTCTATTTATCTTAAATGGAAAATCCAGGGTGATTAGGAAGTTTATTGGATTAGGAAATTTATTGGTTTAGGAAGTTTAAAGTTTTAGGAAGGCTTATCTAGAATCCTAAATAGATTTAGATATCCTTGTTTTTTGGTTTATTTGGTATGGAAATTCTTTTGAAGAATAAAACTGGTGGTACACATAGACAAGCCGAATGTACAAGAAGTTAAAGCAAGTCTTGACAGAGAGCCTCGGCCACCTGATCGCTCGAGCACCCAAATGACCATTAAAGGTGCACGGAACTAACTCTTGAAAGAATACAATACTGAGCTTCAAGATCATATCAAGGGTTAATTCGTGTGTCAAAAACATCAAAGATTGTTTGAGTGCAAAGCTTAGACGATATTCTAAGTTCCGAAAGAGAATTTTACCAGAGAAGCTGTTATGAGAATTCGTTGTTGTAGAAATTAAGAGGAGAACGGTGAACGAGGACTCGACATACAAGTTTAGGACTAGAAGATTGAGGAATCGATCAAAAGCGTCTGTAAGTTGTATCGTAACTGTTCGTGGTTAGTGCTTGTTTCCTAGACTTGATTGTTCAGTGATTTTTTTATCCATTGGGTTTTTCCATGTAAAAAATATCTATGTTGTGGGTTCTTCTTGTTGGTTGTGTTTTGTGTTTGTGATTCATTAAATAGCTAAAAATATTATTTTTTAAAATAAGAAAAAAATATATTTTTTCAATTGGTATCAGAGCGGGTTTTTCTTTTTAAAAAGTTGCAATCTTAATCAATCACATACATGGAATTTCTTAGAGAAAGAAACTCAACTATTTGACCCCCGTAGTCAGTTAGAGGAAACTATCCCTATTGAAAAGCTCAGATAATGGCGTTTCTCAAATCTATTGACGAGAGGGTTTGGATGACTGTTGTTATTGGCTATACCTCTCCAACTGTTAAATCTGGTGATGATTTTATTTTAAAATCTATTGAACAGTGGGAGAAAAGAGATTTAGACAAAACATGCTGGAATAGCTAGGCTATTAATGCTATTTTTAGTGGTGTCACACCCGAAGAATTCAGACGTATATATACATGTGAAATCGCTAAAGAAGCACGAGATATTCTTGAAGTCACACACGAAGGCACGTCAACTGTTAAAATTTTTAAAGTTCAAAGGCTCACCACAAGTTTTGAAACCCTTTGAATGGAAGATAATGAGACCTTTGATGAATTTTATGTTAAGTTGAATGACATAGTTAATTCCAACTTTATATTTGGTAAAAAAATTTTTGAATCTCGCATTGTTAGAAAAATTTTACGGTCACTTCCTAAACGTTTTCAACCAAAAATTACTGGTATTGAAGAAAGTAAAGATATTGATTCTCTTAGAGTAGAACAATTGGTTGAAAATCTGCAGATCTTTGAATCAACTATACGTCAACTTAAAAAATCAAAAGACGCTACTTTAAAATCTTTAAAGGTTGAGTTAGAGTCTTCAGATGATGAAATTGAAATTGATTATGAGGTTATGGCATTTATAGTGAAAAAATTG
>JAULJZ010087595.1:0-34035 GCA_032270985.1 Heliamphora pulchella
CTCACCCTGACAGGTATCGCCGAATGGTGGGAAAACTTAATTATTTGACCACCATGACCAGACCAGATATTGCCTATTCTGTCAGCATTATGAGTCAGTTTATGTCTGTTCCCCATGTTCCTTATTGGAATGCAGTGGTTTGTATCCTCCGGTAACCTCCATTATAACCCAGGGAAGGGTCTACAGTTTTGTGATTGGGGTCATTTCCGTACCGAGAGCTATTTTGATGCAGACTGGGCAGGATGCTCGATTGACAGGAGATCCACATCAGGATTCTCTGTCTTTGTTGATGGGAACTTGGTATCGTAGAAAAGCAAGAAGCAAAATGTGGAGTCGAGGTCCAATGCTGAGGCGGAATACAGGTGTATGGCGTTGGCAACATCTGAAATCATATGGGTTCGACAGCTTCTCACTGAATTAGATGAACCGCCTATGAGTCCTACCAAGTTATGGTGTGATAATAAGTCTGCTGTCTACATCGCTACTAATCCAATGTTTCATGAGCGAACTAAGTACATCAAGATCGACTGTCATTTCATCCGCCAAGAGTATAAGAATGGCACCAAATAGATGTTAAGAATACTTTCCTTCACGATAACTTACTTGAAACCATCTATATGGATCTTTCGCCGGGTTTTGGAGCTGAGGGGGAGTATTCTGGGAACGTATGTCGCCTCCATAAATCTCTTTATGGACTGAAGGAGACAAGGAGACGAACAGAAGTCAGTTTTGTAACAATGGGCAAAAGTAGCACAAAATCTTTACGGGGAACCTAGGTAATGCCTTTCGTCTGATAGAGAGTTTAGCTCTGATGCCAAAAAGAATAAAAAAATTCTGTAAATTTAGCTTACCTACAATGAAGAAAAGCCATCTATTTGTAATAATGGAGTGGATTTACAAAATGAATGAGAATCAACAAAATAGGAAAGAAATAAAAATAAGGATGCCACAATAAAAATAAGAAATCCTTATATCATAAAATATATTATTTCCAATATCAATCGTATAAGGATAATAAAAAAATTAGCCCTTAATAATAATAATAATAATGCAAGAATTCAAGAAAAAAAGTAGGTATCATTGACTCAAAAATGCTAAAAGAAAAATTGGAAATTTAAATATATACTCAATAAATAAATAAATATGAGAGAGAGAGAGAGAGAGAGAGAGAGAGAGAGACCAAGTCAAAGTTCCAGAGCAGGAACCCTACTAATAATCTAGAAATATGAGAAAATTACGCTTTTTTTAGCATCATGCATTCCTTATGACTACAATTTTTATTTAATTTTATTGAAAATCCCAATCACCTGCATTCTTTTACCCCCAAAAGTTTGGATATCATATCATTTACGTTTATTTGTACACACTGTGTTCCATATATATGAGTAGTGTCTATTCTAGATGTAAAATATATGCATTTATAATTGCTTTTAGAATCTATCTTTCAATATATTCAAATGGTCAAATGCAAAATCTGTAAATCCTTAAACAGATGATTCTCACCTAGCTATTTAATTATCTCATATTTTTACTTCTTTTTTTTTTTTACAAACAATAGAGAACACAACTTGTTAATATTCCTCAATCATTCCTATTACTTTGGCCTATTTTTTGTTGAACATTTTACTACAAAACTTTTTGCCCTTCGTGCTAAATCCATGCTAGATTTGTCCCAGGGTTCCAGGGTTCCTTACAGTAATAGAATTTTTAAGGGTAGTAAACATTTATCTCTTTTGTATTTTTTGATTATGCAAGCATTTGAGCATCTCCATTGCATGTGGGATTATTAAGTTTATTCTATATTCAATCTTTGACAACCAACCATATTTCTGAAGGCATCTAGATTGGAAAGTGATGTGGTTGATAGATTTTGTTACTATTCAAGTTGATCAAACATAGATCAGAACTGTGTCCAATGTTGCTTTAATAATGAATTACACAATAATTAAAGAAGTGACATGAAAATATTAGGGTAGGTTCTGCAACCAGTTTTTTCGGTTGCTTTATTATGGTGATTTATTCGCCTTTATTTCATTATTTTCATTTTTTGCTATGTGAGGACTTTTAAAGTCTCTTAATAAAGTGTTAATGGGTTAATATTTAGCATGCACATTTCATGTGTTTATAATTTGGGTTAAAATAGAAAGGTAGATTTCATTAGTACATGCATTGCACGTGCACCTTATGCATCAATTCAGTAACCTCATGCATCAGTTTGCTAGATTCTTTAAACTTCAATAACAAATTGGTAGTGATTTCAATTATCTCATAGCAACCTCATTTCCAAACTTTGCTATTGTTCTTGACTACCTCTAGACATTGTCCAACTTGAGTTTGTTTAGCAATGTCACAAAAATGGAAAATTATTTTGAAGTTGTTACATACATTTTGCCATGTTAAATTGGTCAAGTGGTGGGTTAGAACAAAACTTGGTTTTCGGTACAAGTATATGAAACTTTAATCTCTCTTGCTTGCCGTGCATATTTACTTGTTGCTAATCATCTCTGTTGTTTTCCCCTAACAAATCTATGGTTCGGATGCGGAGCCATAGGCGCGAGGTAGCAGAAGTGGGAAGTCTTTTTGTCGTGCTATGATGTTAGCATAGGTTTATTTTGTCTGGCTATGTGGCTGTAGTTTCACCTTTTAGAAAGGATTAGTACACATTCTATTCTTGGAATATGTAATGGAAGCATATGTACAAACACATTAACTTTTGAGTTGTGATGACATGTTTCGACTTGTGATTTGGATCATTGTAATATTATGCGTTGGATTTACCTAATTAACATGGAATGGAAGCATGGTTATTTTTGAAGCGTGTTGGAAAGTGATCCAATATTATAGGACAGAAAGCAGGATAGATGAATATGCTTGTTTATGTTTCATTATTGGTGTAAAGGAGATATTATGAGATGTAAGGAGGTCTCACTTCCTTGGGAGTTTTTCGATGGACTAGTCGCTTAACATTCTACTGCATGGTAATCTCACACATTCATTCTGATGTTGAAGCATTGTCTAAGGGTTCTTGTGCCCTTGAATATATTGGTGTGTTCTCATGCCTATTGGCAATGGCATTGCTTCCCTTCGCATTATATTCCTTTAAGCAGCATTGAAGGGATATTGACAGACTGAAGTTGCAGAATTTGATGATTTCGGGTTGAAGCAGCAATGATTTCAGAGTTGTATAAAATGAAGAACTCTTCTTCTGCACAAGGGTTTTTTTTTTTTTTTTTGTCTTAGCAATTCAATGCTAGTTCCTTTGTGTTGGTATCTAGCTATAGTTAGAATTGTCTTTGCCTATGTTGAGATTTTAAATATCATCCATTACGTATCATCCAGCCGATACATATTGAAATTTGAGACCTCTAATACCAATATTTACTAATAGATCAGTCGAATTATTCGATATCAGTCGATCCATAGGCGCATCACCGATATCGATACCTAGACTTAAAATCCTGAATTACGAAGTAACAAGGCCAAGTAAGGTGATTAATAAAGAGAAACATGCCGAATTTTAGTTTTTGTTTTTCCTTCCCAGTATTGGAGTTTGTCATTTGTCGAAAAAAACATGCCCAATTTCAGTTTTTTTTTTGGCACATCGGAGATTTTCAATTGTCGAGAGAGCACATGCCTCGTGATAATCCAAGACTACCTAATAATTGTTTTTGAGTGCCTCGTGATAATCCAAGAATACCTAATAATTGTTTTTGAGTATTGTCCCATTAGAGACTCATCCCGCAACTTTTGGCTACAAAATCACAAGCTGCAAACTTGAAATTCATAAAATTAAGACTTAAAGTTGGCATAAAGCTTTTTAACTTAAAATCCAAAAAAATCGTGTTCATTAATTCATTTGACAACCTAAGCTTTTTTTTCTTTTTGTTCATTGGCTATTAGCATTTTTTGTCTTTTTGTATGTTAACCAAAAATATATTGATATATTTTTAAAATGTCATAACTTTTATTAAACACATTTATTTTTTATAAAAAAATTATATTTTTAGAATTTACACATTGAGATTTATCAGATAGGGTATATTATGAACATAAAAATATGTGGAATTTTTTTTTATAACAATTTCTTTTTGATTTGAAATTTTTTGGCTTATGTCTTACTACTTTTTAACTTAAAGTAACTTTAAGTCAAATAAACTTTTAGCTTTTAGCCACCTATAAATCTTGCCAAATTAACTTTTTTCTAAACTTAAAGTGACTTTAAGCAAAAAAAAAAAAACAGCTTTGAACTAGGTTACTAAAACAAGCACTGCATATAGAAACATCTATTATATAGAAATCCCCTCTCATCTTAATACCAATCTATCAAAAAAAATAAAAAAAAAAGAAGAAACTGAAACACACAATAATTAATTGATTAAAATGAAGTGTTTATTTTATTTTTTTAATTTTTAAGGGTAGGGTAGGGTAGCAATGTGGTTGTGAGCCACAGTTCCAATCCACAGCTTCCCCTTTACCTCTCTAACTTCACTAACCAGCTTCATTACTTTGCCCTCATTATCTTCAAGAACATCCAATACCTCTCCTTCCTCACTGAACAGTGAGATCACAGTGTACATCCTCATGCCCATTAACCTAGCCAAGTATCGCATCCGCACTGGCAGCCGGAAGTAGATGCTCCTCATCCATGGGTTGTGAGTAAGAACCTCTTGCGCCCGGGTTCGGCAACAATCGATCGCCACCCAGAACTGCCCTTTCTCGTTCAACCTTACATTGTCCGGAAACCCTGGAAGGTCTGCAACCACCTCAACTGTTCCCGTTTTCGGGCCCTCTAGCCAGTATTTCATTAGCCTGTCACATGAATGAGTGTGTTATTGTTTGGTGGTTAGGATTAATATGCCCAAAATAATGAAAAAGATAAGAGGGTTTTAGACTTATAGCTGCAAAAATAATAATCTTTTTATTTTATTTTATTTATTTTATTTAGTGAGTTTTTTATTCCTCTTTTGTTAGTTATTTGTTTGCTACTGCATAGAGATGAAATGTTGGTGAATTGTGATGGTATTGTTGACTACACTAGTGCTGGTTCATTTTCCAATATGCATATTGAGTACTTGTATTCCATTCTTCCAGACTTGGTCAAAAGCTTGTCAAACTTAGGATAACAATCTTGATAGAACAAGAGAATTGCGTTTTGCTTTGCTATATGTATTAATAAATCACATTGGCAAAATAAAGTAATGTAATTGAAGAATTGGATTAGTGAGTCCTGTCTTTAGTGATTCGTCCGGGGTGATAAATTTTAGCTTTTAGTTTATAGTTTGGCAAAATATTAGGAATATATATCAAAACAAGTGTGTTTATATTAACTCTATGCTCGTAATTTTTTATTTTATATCAGAAAGCGTAAATTTTATTACTTGAAACTCTAAATTTACAATTTTAACAACCATTTACAATCTCAGTTTAAAGTTGTAATCACAGTTTTCCAACAATAAAGTTATAAGTTTATAAATTTATATCGCCCAATTCTTCAATCTAGAGAGAGAGAGATAGAGAGAGATAGAGAGAGAGAGAGAGAGATTTTATCCCACATCGGTGGGATATAGGAATTATGTCTGATATATAAAAAAATTTGTGAATTATTACTAATAATTTGATTTAAGTATTTTAAACCGCGTTATTAAACTTTTTATTCGAATTATTAAATTAGTGGTTCACTTGAATCATTAAGAGAGAGAGAGAGAGAGAGAGAAAAAAAAAAAAGATGAATACCTGCAGTTGGTTGTCTCAGTGAAGAGAAGAAAGGATTGATCTTTAGAGAGTTGCACTCCATTTGGAAAAGCCAAGCCATTGAAGACGACATGAGTTGTCCTTGTAGGAGGATCATACCTAAGAAGCCTACCTGTGGCTTCTCCTTCCAACATAATAAGGAAATGATTCCTATATTCCAAAAATATCTTAAGTTACCTAGTGCACAAAATCTAAATCTCCAATACCAATAAGAATTAAACATGGAATTTTAACCAAAAATGAGATGAATCTTTAATTGTGCGATAAGATTTTAGAGGACGAACTTGTATAATTTAAAAATACTTAGGATACACTACTATAATACAAGGGTTTTTTTTTTAAAAAAAAAAACTATTTTATTTTAATTTAGGACTTGCCTATGCTAAAAACATGAAAAAAATTGTAGTACTTTTATATTTTTTATATTTTTCTTCTTTTATTGTGTTTGTGCTTTACTAAATATGTAAAAATACCTCTAGTACACTTATATTTTTATATTTTTTCTTATATTATTTTATATGTGTTCCTATAAAATTACACTATATAACTCAAAAAGGAATGACTTTTCATTTTTTGTAATTTTATTTTATCGCTTCTTTCGACCTTTTTTCAATGATTTGTAGAAATATACTTTTAAATTATTATAAATATCTAAGTTTTAAACACATTTGTAAAAATATGCATTATAAATTTTTGTACTTAGTAATAAATGTTAAAATTTTATATTATTGATTGTGAGAAAAAGGAAAAAAAAATTTGTGCTAGCTTGCAAAAGATAAAAATAAAAATTCTCCATATGCTTTATTTTGTATTCTATGATTATATTTGTGTCACATAAAGTTGCACTATACATCCTTCGTATATAAATTAAAAAACGAACCAGTTTTTGCTTCGTTTGATTCTCGATTAAAGTTGAGTTTAAAGTCTTTTGACTTAAAGTCTATAAAGCCATCTTTTCCTCGTTTGGCAAGTTCCATTTTTTGCCTTTTTTACTTATCATTATAAAATACATTTACATATTTTTTAAAAAAAATTAATTATCCAAAAAAACATATTTTTAAAAATATCGCAACTCTTATTATACACATACGTTTTTTTATATAAAAACTATATTTTTAAAACTTACTCATCGAGATCTATAAAACAAGATTTGTATTAAATGTAAAATTATGTGAAATAAGAAAAAGAATTATAATAACTTTTTTTACTTAAACCTTTTTAACTAATTATCTTATTGCCTTTTAGTTTAAAGTTATTTCAAACCCAATAAATATTTAACTTTTAAGTCACTTCTAAAATCATTTGTCATCAAACAATTTTTTTACTTATATAACTTGCAGTGGCTTTGTATCTTTTGTTGGAAAAAATTAGTTTTGAATAAAGTTATAGCATAATTTTTAACTATTTTTAAAATTAATTATCTTTGTGTTAGATTAATCTTTTTTTATGATTCTAAATTCTAATTTGTTTATTTTCATGAGTAGAGTAATTATGAATTTTGTGGCATTCAAAACCATTAATGGGCGAATGAGAAATTAACTCCAAAAGCGTGCCATTAAAATTAGCAAAATAATGGTAACTTAAAACTATCCCACATTGTTTGAGAAAGAAAAAGGTGAGGGTCCAAGTGAGTATAAATATATTTTTCCATCCACATTAATTGAGAGAAATTTGGGTGAATGACTTATATAAGCCAAGTTAAACCTAAGGAGTGTGCCCCTTGGGGGTATCCAGTTTTGTGGACGGGGAAGGATCTACCCAACGGTGGGTTCGATCCAAACCCCACACGCGCGCTGCTACTGCCTGCCTGTTCGATCGACCGGGTCCGGGGTCGCGGGTCAAACCTTATTTTTTTGCAAAAAATTTATTTAATTAAATTTTTGAATTTAAAATTTAAATTATTTACTGTTATTACCAAATCGTTTGGTCAGTTATTGGTTCGCGCCTGT
Organism: Heliamphora pulchella; assembly: GCA_032270985.1. Lineage (NCBI taxonomy): Eukaryota > Viridiplantae > Streptophyta > Magnoliopsida > Ericales > Sarraceniaceae > Heliamphora > Heliamphora pulchella. The sequence continues at coordinate 7,701 of JAULJZ010087595.1, forward strand.
TGGACGGTCTAACCGCCAAGCCGAACCGGTGTGACACCTGTTCAGATTAAGGCGAACAGTCGCCATTAACGCCTATAAATAGGCTCTTCCTGCACCCGATTTAAGAATTCGATCTCCATACTGCCATTGCTGAAGCTCTGTTCGTCTATTGCTTCATATTGTTTGCATCGTCTTTCCAATCATTTCTCGAGAAAATTCATACACTGCAATGTTCGCTGTGTGTACAGATTGCTGTGCTTCCTCTGTACTCGAGGATTGTTTTACCCTGGAGGCAGACGTCCACTACATCGCAAGAACCGTGGCGAGGACGTATTCTGTCTCAAGGACACATCGTTCAACGCTGCACTCAATCTCAACGTTCTATTCTTCGACTGTTCTGTAAGCTTAATTTGTTTCTTTTTTGCCGTTCTATTTTTCTTTCACAGTTTTAGTATTAATTTTTTTTCCTTAATTAACACAATATTCTGTTCTTTTCTGTTTCTGTTTATCAAAACGCTTTTAGAAAATTGATGTTCTTTTGTTGTGTATATTAAATCTGTTTTATTAAATTCAGTCTATCAGTATTCTTTTTATACTGTTTTAATTTAATTGCTGTTTTATTCTAAATCTGCTCTATTGTATCTTGAAAAAATAGATTATTTTAAATTCTATTTTAATATAATTTTTAAATTATTTTTGATTGTTGTTATTTATTTTACTGCAAATGATTGTTGTCATATTTTTTTTTTCTAAATCGGCAGATTGTTATTAATTTTCAGAATATTAAACCAACATCTTTAGAATGTCTAAAATATTTGACTTTTAAAAAATTAAGTTTTTTAATAAAAAAAGGGGTGAAGAAAAAAAATGTACGAGTGATTGAGATAATTATTTTTGGGTAGTTTTTTTCTTTTTCTTCTTTTTTTTCAAAAAATGTTTAATATGTCTTTATTTTTTATTTTTAAATTATAGTGTTTGGAGTATTAGCACAATTTTTTTTTAATTGTTGAGACTAAAATTAACTTTTTAATTGATGATACTATTGTTATTTTACTTAAAGAAAAAGTTAATGTCTTTATAATGTGTATAGCATTGTTTTCTTTAAAAAAAATGAAAAAAAATAATTAACTTTTCCAAAAAGAAAAAACCAAACAATATAGATTAAAAATAGTTTTTTAAATAGTCTAAACAAGACCTTAAAAAAAAAAAAGTTTGGCCTGAAAACAAGTTACCAAACGAGGCGTTAATTGGAACTTACACTCGGTTGTATTTGTTGCTAGTATCTGTGAAGAAGATGGATCCATTGCGATGGATGTCAAGGTCATTGGCGAAGAATACAGGGTTGCCTTCCACCACGCTACTCGCCAAAGGGGTGGCGACGCCGCCGTCAGCTCCGACCACCAAGAGGCCGTGGTAAGCGTCTGCTATGTACAAATCTCCGGTTTTCTTGTCGAACCTCAGCCCCAGTGGGCGCCCGCACTGCGCCTCCACCTTCCATTGTTTCGGCGAGGTGGACTCCACGCCTTTAGCGCACAGTTTCTCCGACCTTCAACCCACAATTTCATTACAATTAGGCTGTGTTTGGTTTAATGGAATGAAGTTTTAAGTGGGATCGTTATTTAATAGTTATTTTGTTATTGAATACTTATTTCCTCATTTGGTTCCATTCAACAAGAAATGATAGAATGTTCCTTTTTAATTAAATTGTCATTCACAATTTTATGAAAATGATCATTTCGTTAGAACAGGTGAGGAATGACCGTTCCATTGCTTTCTATTTTTCTATTGAGACTAAAAATTTCACGTAGCTTTTTACCTATTTTACGAAAAAATAAATAAATTACATTTCATAAATTACTATCGTCTTACCACTACCCACACCACAACGGCCCACCAGCAGCACCACCTCCCCAGACCCAAATCCCCGTCCCTCGGTCTCAGCTCCTGGTCTCAGCTCCTGAATCCTACACCTAAACCTCAGGTCCCATATCCTAAATCCTGAAGCCCAAATTCTAAACTCTTGAACCCAAAACTCCTAGAACTCCAACCTCGGACGCCCATACATAAGTTCCCAAATCCCAGCCCTCAACCCTAATCCATGAATCTTGGACCATGAACACCAAACCCCAAACCCCTAACCCCGGGTGCCAACCCTCTAGAATGCAGTGCCCAACCCTAGACCCCAAATCTCAAGCCTTGACCCCTAAACTCCAACCTTGGCCTTTAGATCCCGAACTTTGAACCCCAAACCTGGACCCTCGACTCGAAACTCCTAACCAACCTTTAGACCCCAAACTTTGAACCCCAAACCTGGACCCTCGACTCGAAACTCCTAACCATGAACCCCCAAGCTTGAACTTGACCCTAGAATTATAGATCGCTTGACCTCGGATCAATAGACCATAAACCCTAAATTGCAAATCCCAGACTACAAACCCCGGACGCTTGTCCTCTAACCACGATCTCGGAGACTTGACTCCCAATCCCCTAACACCTCGACCCTTAACACCCCGACCCCCAACCCTTGACGCCTAGACCTCGAACACCCAAGCCCTTAGACCTTGACCCCGCCCTTTAAACCCCAGCCCTCGATGCTCAATCCCAAACGACATACCCTGGACGTACAATCCCAAACCCAGATCCCAACCCCGACCCTTGAGGCTCAACCCCCAATCCTCTGACACCCTGATCCCCTCACAACACCTCCATCCCTAACGCCCTAACCTCGAACCCCTCGACTCTCGGACATCCACCGATCGAACTGCTAGACCTTAGCCCCTTAAACCCTAACCCTCAACGTTGTACCCCGAACAACAGACCCTGGACGCCTAACCACCGATTCCAAACCCCCAACCCCGACCCCGACCCCGAGTCCCCCGACACCCTAACCCAAAACCCGTCAAACCCCTCAAACCCCCTCAAACCCTAGACACCTTAACCTAGAACCCCCTAAACCCCATGAACCCTAGACGCTCAACCCTCGAACCTCAACATCTCAACCCTGAGTCCCCAAACCCCAAACCCCTTGACTCCCGAACTCTCGAACCTCGGACCCTAAGCCACTGACCCAAGTCCTCGAACCCCATCACTATCACGATCGTCACTGTCACCTCACATAGGAATTGTAATTTATGTAAAAAATTAAAAATAGGTATTATGGTTATGTTCATATAAATATAATTACATTCTAGTAATCATTCCAACATACTAAATATGGAAATTTAAATGATAATATATTCTTAATTTGATTGTTAAGTTTGTACCAAACATTAGAATAGAAATCATGATTCTCACATCATTTCATTTCAATATCAATTTCATTCATATTGAAAATCATTTCAGTAAACCAAATATTACCTTAACATCTATCAATTGTAAGAAATATCAAAGAACTAGCATCACCATTAAGGGAATACGGGGTGCATGTATTGCCCCAAATGCCTTTCAATGGGCATAGTTCTTAAATATATTTTTATGCTTGAATTCTTTCTATATGTGAAGCTCACCCACTTCGTTATTTATACAAGTAATAAAATTCATCCGATATTTTTAACTATGTGATCGAAAATATTTATTTAATTATTTTTTAAAATTATATTTACCATTGATTTATTTGTAAGTAAATGTAATCTATTTATATAGTTACAAATATCATGTCAATTTTAATTTTTTTTATGAATAACAAACCCGATGAGATCTCTATAGTGAACAAATATGATAAAAAGAAATATCCAAAAACTATACCCATTGATGGGAATGGCAATGTATTGTGCTTTTGCTGCATTACTATTTGCATTTATTAGAGCAACTCTAACATGCTTTAAAAAAAAAAAAACATGTTTAACTATTTTAGCTAGTTAACAAACATCGAAGCCAAACAGATACTATTTATTGTTAAGTGATTTTGTTGGTACAAATCATTGTCTAATCAACTTCATTCCACATGTGGACTTGGCCAAACCTTTAGCATATAAATCATTTTCCTATTAATTATTATTCAATTTTGAGCTCCAACACCCTCTATAAGATTTTATATTTTAGCTTTTTTTTTTTCAATGGTTATCCAATTTTAAATAGACTCTATAGCTCTATAAATTATATAAAGAGTAATATATGGAGCAATTTAAAAAAATTGAATGATTAGTTAAAATGGAGAGTAGTATTGATGTACGTACATAAAAATAAAAAAAAATTAAAAATAAAATGGCTAGGTAAAATAAAGACAATACTTTGTTATGTACTTTTGACTAGTAGTCAAAATGGCTTGTCGCGTTGGAAATACTCTTATTTAGTTCATATTGTATACACCTTGTAATCGAGCTTAATTTCGTATAACTAAAATCAAAGCTAAAAAAATAAATTTTAATGTTGAAACAGCTACATTAGTGAACTTGATCGAATTATCATAACTAAGAATTAAAACTATTATTTTTGCGCTAAATGTACTATTCATAAAAATAATAGGTAATATTCATAAAATAATAAAATAGTAGAAACCAAATGTACACTAGAATTTTTCCACCATTAAAATAGTGCTAATATGTCAAATAAATTGGAAACAAAAACTTAAAATCTTCAAACTGCTGCCACATGTATTGTGTATATAGCTGTGGTGACTTAAAGAAATTCTTATACATGACATCATTCATAAATTTTGGTCCCATTTAGAATAGAAAAAAAAAGACAGTTCGGTACGCAGTCTTACCTTTCATTTACAAGAGACTATTTTTACATTTCGAACCTGTGACCTTCAAGTCACACGACAACAATTTTATCGTTACACCAAGACTTCTCATCCCATTCAAAATAGTAATTTCTTAATATATTAGTTCATTCATAAATAATAAATGTGGATAAGTTGTTTTTTTGGGAATGAGGGCTAATTTGCTAACTTATTATGAATATTGGCTGTTTGAAATGAATTGACTTATTTGCTTTCTTTTTTCAAATGACTATTTTATCTTCAAGTGTTAATGTTTATTATTTTTTGCGTTTGGAGAATCAACATTCAAATTGAGTGTTGTTTTGGTACTTTGCTAATGCTTATGCATAGTGGCCTTAGAATTCTAAGCCTAATCAGAAAATAAGTTCTTTATGGTACTTGGCTAGCACCCTATGCGATAGTTTTTTATGATTTTTTTCGTTTTTTTGTGAAAATTTTTACAATAGCTCAAACAACAACGATACTTTTTAAATTTTTTTAGTTATGAGAAACTAAAAAATTGACCAAAATAATTATTTTTTGCACTAAATAATTAATCAACTCACCAGTTCCTTGTTACAACTGCAAATGTTTTCCAACCTCCATGATCGCCTTCTCCCTCCCACCTCACTATCCTGCCATCGGCCAACCCCGCGTACGGCCCACCCCCTTGGGGATCAAACTCTAGTGACTCCGGCCCAAACACTTCATCCACAAACTCCAAATTCCCCTTCCCCAACCGGCTCCCGTTGTCTCTTCGCCAACTCTCCATCACTTTCTTGTACGGCGCAATGCGGTTCCTCACCGGCCTGAACTCATGTCCTCCTACCGGACCCATTTGGAATGGATCCATGATCACGAATCCCAAACCCAGAGCCAGGAGGAGAAGACATGGGTGTTGCAGCAAAAGCTCATCTCGCAGTACTTGCCTTCTCTTCTCCATGTCAGAAATGAATATCTGGTGTTGTATAGAAAAAGAAAGAAGGAGAAAGATGTGTTTGATTTGAAGGATAGTTTCATTTTCAAGTTATAGGATTTGAGTGCATGAAGTTTTTGTGATGGCGATGGTGGTTGGGAATAGGTTGTCTTGTTGTTGGTCATGGTTTTGGCGCGTTTTGTGATGGTTGGGAAACAAGAAAGGGTACTGGCTGGCTTCTTCTCTTCTGAGAAAGTATTCTTATTTTTTTCATTTTTTTAATTAAATCTTTTTATTTTTTTTGGATCATCTCGAGAACAATCAGAAAAGTAAAAAAAAAATCAAAAATATATATATAAAAAACATTTGTTTTTGTTTTTAACTTTTTTCATATGTTGGTCAAAGTTTTTTTATTTTTTCAGCATAGAGGAATAACAAAAGTATAATAGTTTAGTCAAAAGATTGAAAAAATACAGTGAGTCATTGGGAACCAATAATCAATGTAGCAACCCTGGTGAAGTAAGATCTGCAAACCAAAGACTTATTAACAAGATCGGGAGATTGAGTTGACTCAATGCTGTATTTTAGGACTTTCTAAAGAAAAAAAATAATAACATACCTACTATTCGAGAACGAGAATGAAAAGGATAATAGATGCTTTACTAATCTTGAATTTCAACTATGAACCAATTGAGGGAAGTACAAATTACACTAGTTGAACAACTATTCCAAGATTTATGTTATGCTATTGTTATAGGCACGTTCGGAGAAGAAAAAGAAACTATTGAGAAATTAGTGAGTGGGTAAAAAACATCACGTCAATGTTTTAAAATAGTGTGTTCAACAAAAGCATGCATGCCAAGTATTTATAATTTTAAAAAATAATCTTATATTAGAGGGGAATAGATATAACATATCAACATAACCCCAAATTAAAAAAATGCATGCCGCATTTGTATTGGATGAACTCATCACATTAGCGGGTAACTACTAATGTGGCTATTCCCCCAGTATACAAAAATATTGACTTGCCTCCAACTTTGATGTGTGACGGTTGCCATCTGATATGACCTTACTCCTTCACATTAACATATTGAATTGCCTCCAACTTTGATGTGTAACGGTTGCCATCTGATATGACCTTAACTCCTTCACATTAACGTATGGCAACACAACATCATTTAAATAGTTATTTTCTCATTCTAGCGCAAAAAAAGGGTGAGTGTTTGACAAACCTACTGCTAGTAACTTTTAAATTTTTATTACTAATTTTAGTTATAAGTTACAAATTTTTTCAAATACTCATAACTTATGCGACAAGTTATAATTATTTTTTCTTCTATTTTAATTATAAACTACAATTTTTATCAAACACTTATAATTTTTGCAATAAGATACAATTTATAAATTACTAATTTTAGCAATACAAAACCCCACGGAAAATGGGATTTTAGAAGCTCAATTTATTGACATTTTAGAGAGAGAGAGAGAGTGAGAGAGAGAGAGAAGGGGGAGACACTGAAGGGTCACCAATCACCATACCTTGTTGCTACACATCTGATTGATTAGAGTCCTGGAATTAAGAAACCATAGCATATCCCTCTTAATGAGAACAGGGAAGTCCTGGAAGTTTTAACACACCATAATTTCATTCCAAAATTGCACCCCTATCCTACAACAGTTTTACGACATGCCGTGTGCGATATTTTCGTTTTCATTCTACATACCAGAATGATCCATATTCACTTAGCTCACCCACACAAATCCTTCACTCTATTCCTGCAATTGAATGAGTGATTTCGAAGGTTTGAAGGACGCATGCAAGATTAGTTGGGACCATGGTACTGGCAAATCAATCAAGAGTACTCTTAAGCTCTTACAGCCATTGTTGTGCAGAGAGAACAGAGTTTGAGGGAAACATCAAGAACAAAGTTAACGTTATAATTCCATACTTCCTTGTGCTAACTTTTGGTTTAGAGTAGTTTATAACCAAACTGTGCTTCCAATAAGTGACCATAGCAGCAAAACCAGAATGGTGGCCTGCTGGTCTAGTGACAATGAATGAACAAAGGAGTTCTACTACGGGATAGTTTTTGAAAAGTCTCATGTTCGATTCCCACAAGGCACAAAACACTCGAACTTGTCTGATATATGTGGTTTGCAAATAAATGTACGTAATTTGCAAGCAATTGCATGCAAAGCTTGAGAGTTGTGGGTGTGAATATTTGCCAATCAAAAAAAAAATGCGTGTATCTAAAATTTATTCACAAGTCCTTATACTGAATGAGGGGTTTGCATGTTTTTTGGATCGAGGGAAAGAGCCAAGCATAATAATATGTGCAAAATTAAAACCAGAGAATCTACCAAAGAAAACAATGTGCTAGATAGCTAAAACATATGAATGAATTTCACCCCATGGTTCAACAATAAGTTGAAATGTAACGAAGACACCAAATTTGAAGAGAAGTCCAATATATAAACTGCCTACATAAATGATAATACAGATGCATATAATAACATCCTAGAGAGAGAGAGAGAGAGATAGACCTAGCTGACGGCAATCTGGAACAGAGGATTTTGACAAAAACGGAACCTTCAAGCTGAACCACCCGCACGTTTCCATTCCCATATCAATCCTTCAATGAGGAGTTGACATCCGAAGCATTCTCTTTCTGGCTTGGAGAAGGCATGGAACCTCGCATTTTCAAATCCCCAGTTTGCTGTGGGTGCGATTGATCCTGCTGCTGTGGCTGCTGCTGCTGCTGAAACTGGTGTAGTTGGTGCTGTTGAAACTGGTGTTGCTGCTGATGCTGTTGCTTCTGAGGATGAATCTGGAGCTGCTGAAACTGCTGGGCAGTTAAGAGTGTGTGCATAGCATGATTGTTGGGATAAAATTGCTGATTGGCTCCGAACGACGAAGGAAAGTTCATCATTGGCCCACCATTTGGAATAGCTTGGCCAGTCAGTACTTTCAAATGCTGAATCTCCTCTTTAAGTGCGTCATTTAATGCTACACATAAGAAAACGAGGACAAAAAACAGTGTCAATAAGATATTATTATGTTGATCCCAAAAGATAGTTAAAACTTACAATACAACAGCATATGTGCTAAATATGATTTGTAATGTCCAATAATTTATTTCGCATATCCAATATCGAACTACTTTGCTTAAGAACATCCTTGTTTTCTAGGTAGTAGCCCTCATAGTTTAATCCCAACGCGGGCAAAACTTCTGCATAGAGATGCAGAAACAGTACTACAAGATCCAATTGACAAAATCTCCAAGCATAGAACCATTTCAAATCATAAGGCACATTTCTGAATGGACCGTCACAAGGCCCAATCAGAATCATTATTTTTTGGGATAAATTACAATAACACCCCTGCATTCTGTTGAAATAACACGAACATCCCTCTTATTATCAAAAATACCATTGCCCTACCCTGTCAATTAACAACATGATAAATTTACCAAGATGCCCTTGTTATACACGAAGAATTTACTTTAAAATACCATTATTTCATCTCTCACATTTTCTCATATGCAAACAAACATCCCCCGCTTTTTCCCCTTCAAGACCACCTTCCTACCTCCACCACCTCTAACAATTTGCCACCACCCATCACCAATAGACCAGCACCACCACAGAGAGAGAAGGCTACCGCTGCAAGACCACTGCTCCCCAGAGCAAATCACATCATGAAGCCACCGGCTCATCACAACCGGTTTCATCCACCATGATGTATGCCTGCCCCCTCCTCCACCTCTATGAGTCCCCCTCCCCCCCTCCCCAAAAAAAATAAATAAATAAATAATAATAATAATAATAACCGACCACCCCTGCACAAACCCCACCACCTTCGACCACTATGGTCACCGCAGCCTTCTCACCCTCTCTCTCACTGATTGAAAAGCACTCACCTCATACACACGCATATACACGACTACGCGTACATACACACATTAAACTCGTAATAGGATTTGGCTTCCCTGTAGATTTTGTTCTTTAATTTTGCAATTATGTAGATTTAGTTGTGTTTCTTATGATTACCAAATGCAGAGGGGAAAACAGTGGTGATTGCCGAATTAGATGCAAAAGAAAGGAATTGAGAGTATGTAACAGATTGACAAAAGGGATGGGAGTCAAGTGAACTGATTTGTGAAGAGAAAGCATAAGGGGAGGGGGACGGGAGGGGGGGCAGGGCGAGAGATTTGGCAACTGGGGTGGATGGGGCAATGGGCCAGTGATTGTTGAGGTGGCTTTAGGCACTGTCAAGTGAAGGCTGTTACAGGAATTAATGGTAGGTGTTTCAGTTATGTGATTTGAGAGTATCCATCAGGATTTAAAAGGGCAAAACTGACATTTACATGCTATGTTTTGCTTATTTCATGCCTTTAACAATCAACCAATAAATGGATTGAACTGTTATATAAATTTCTACAGCAAAGGTGCTAGTGGAAATCAGAGAATAAAAGGGACGAAGGTATAATTTTGAAGGTATAGAGGGGTGTTAGTGTAATTTATCCTATTTTTTCATAACACAAACCAATTTGAATAGAAACCCTACAAAACTGCACAATTAGAAGAATGAGCATGTGGAAATGCATTTAAACGTTAAGCAGATTATTTATTTTTTTACAAGAAACCAACTTGTATAATGTCTCAATAAATTTTTTTTTAGAATTTTCCTAATATTCCACAGTGCTCATATGTTCAGAGAGAAAAGTTTATATCCACAAACACCTGCCCCAACACAAAATAACCAATTGATGCAACAACTATCCCTTTGGGAACCACGAGAGAAAAGAAAAGAAAAGAAAAGAAAAAATATATTTTCTCTGCTCTTGTTTGGATAAGCAAGAAAAAAAAGATAATTATTTTCAATTATTTTGTTTGGTTAGCCTACATTAAGACAAAAGAGGAGAAAGTTTCTTATATGCAATTACCAAACTAACTTTATGTTAAACAAATAGTACCTAATGCATTTTATTAGAAAGGTCAGTCTTGGCATCATAAAATATGCGCATTTCAAAGTTTTTTTTTTCTTTCTAAATCTCTCCGAATATGGAGAAATTCAAAAAGAGGCTTAAAATAAAACCATAACGCCTAATAGCTTTCCATTTCTCTCCTCTTTGTTTATCTAAACAAGTGATTGGGCTGAAAAGATGACAATTTTTTTATTTTCCCCCAAATAACACAATACAAATGAGTTATAATTGGCATTTAAAAGTTTGTTGAACAAAGTAATTCAAGTATCCCATTGACCTAAAATATAGAAGACGAACAAGTCTTTTTTATGCTATATCTAGAATGCATAGTTGTCAGATCGTAAATTGAATCATGAATCGAAATCTTGATTTTACAAATCATGAATCGAAGCGAATCGAGAATCGTAAGATTCAACATAAATTACAAATATGATATTAAACACTTCATATGTATGAAATAAAATAAGTAAAATTAATATTGAGACAAAATATACATAAGAACATAATTATATAATTTTACGAGGATATCTTTATCACAAGATACTTTGCCTAAAATCTAACCCACTACAAGATTTCTTAAAGTTTATAGTATAATCTCTTTTGAAATTGATAAAATGGACCAAGAAATCTCAAAGAGTAGAATAATATAAGAAAGATGATGAAAACTCTTAAGATTAAATATAAATATATAATACGCTTCAATACATGTCTTATATGCTTATTGATAATAAAAAAGAAGTTCATAAATATTGTGCAGCCATTGAGTCTAAATGATCTAACCTACATATTAAACTATGATTGACTCACCAAAATAGCAATAAAACATTTATTAAAAGTATCATTATCATCTTTTAAATCCTTAAGCAGTGTACTTTTGACATTTTTCACATAAAAGAGGAATGGAAAATGGGTTAAATAACCCATCAGATTTGCTTTATATTTATTATATTCTCTAATCACCAAATCAGCAACAGACTATGCATGATAAGATCGTATTTTTATAATAAACACGCTAAGTTAAATTATAGTATTCTCAAAATAAAAAAATGACAAATAAGAGTTCAGAATTTGTTGGATATGATAATCGAATCGCGAATCGTAAGATTCATTACAATTCTACTACAAATAGATTTACCTATAGATTCGTATAGATTTATACATAAATCGTTAATCAAATTTTGAACTGAATCGTGAATCGTAAAATTCTGATAACTATGCTAGAATGTGCTTGTCCATGTCATACATTATTAAACGAATGGCTATGATACATTACTTCTTCCAAAAGATTAAACATGAAGATAAAGAAATACATGAAAGAAAAGCAGTTATAAAAATGATAATATCTCTTAGTAAGGAGCTTAGGCAATGTTTTGGTTCCTTGGAATGATGATTGAACAGGAATAGTCATTCCTTTAGAATATCCATTTTGACATTTAGTTCGCAAAAATGACGAAATGTAGATTCAGAATGAAATCATCATTCATCAATTTAAGGGAATGAGCATTCATATATTACGGGCACATTGAACTTTATACATCAACTTTAATATTTTATTAATAAAATAGTAATTTGAAAAATTTTATTCCTAATTTACGTAAAAGCATTTTTTCTAAACCCACTTTCTAATTAAGATAGTTGAATATAATATGACTGGTTATATTATCGGAGATACCAAGGATCCAGTGGCATATGAAACTATTCAAGAGCCATGGCATATTCAGAATACCCTAGTTATGACTTGGTTGTTTAATTACTCAATGCAACCTTCTATTAGTCATACACAACGAAATGACGGTTCAATTCATTTTCCAATTTTTGGTAAGACCAAAATACATTCACAGCTCTTTACCCATTTTACAAATAAATTACATTTCACAAATCTCTAACACCACCAATTCACAACCACCACCACTGCCACACCACCACCTCACCATCTGTGCAACCACCACCTCACAACACCCCCCCCCCCCCCCAACCCCCAAATTGTTATGATGTCGAATACCATAGTTGGTCTGTTTCTGAGCACAACTGAAGCTATGTTGTAGCACACTTGATTTTGTGTACCAGCACACTAGAACTTGTGTTGTAGAGCAGTTGACGCCGCTAACATGTACTGCATGAGTACATGTGCTCTAGCACACTTCATTCTGTGACCTCCTGTCTAGCACATTTGCGCCTGTGCTCTAAAACAGTTGAATCTACAAACTTGTTATTAAGGGTACTTCCATATTTTCCACAAACTTGTAACTCTTCCATATCGTGGTGTATGGCATTTTCAATGTAACAGATGTATTTTTAATTGACAGAATGAGACAACAGCAACAACTCTGGGTGAACCACATAAATCCTATGTTCTTGTGTGTGATAGTTCTTGATTTAGTTCCTTTTTTTTTTTTTTGAATCCGTATTCCCTACAGATCCTGCTTTGAAGTTTCCGTAATTCCAAACAATTTGGTATTAGAGCAATTTAAAATCTTTAAATTCACTATTAAAGATTTTAGGCGGCAAAAGAAGGGATAAAAAGTGTTGAATTGGACTATTTGAAATTAGTCCCTAATATACCTGCGCTTGGTAAGCAAATTGGATGAGGTTAAGAAAACCCCTTCAATTGATTTAAGAAGCCATTGGCAGGACAATTCTCATCTCAGAGGGATGATGGGTTAGTTTGTCCCGGTACTATCAAGTGAATGGGATAAAAGATAAAAAGGCGAAATTGAGCTTTTGAAGGGTTCCGCTGCATGAAGAGCACGGAGTGGAATTGGGGGGCTCTTTTATCAAAATACGTGAGTTTGTAAACTTAATTACCGAATTAGGGTTTTTAAAACTTAATTCCCATTCTACGTAAAAACGTGTTTAGAAAACACGTTTTTTGTACAAATGTAAAATGACAAAGGTTTTAGTTTTTGGAAAAAATGTTTAAACGTAAAACATGTTTATTAAACACATTTTTAGAAAGCGTGTTTAGTAAACACGCCTTATTGTCTTTTAAACAAAACGTTTTACCGTTTTAAACTTTTATACAGAAAGGTGTTTAGTAAACACGCTTTATTGTTTTTGTATAGAAAACGTGGTTACAAAAAACGCTTTAAGTTATTTTACATATAAAGCGTGTTTAGTAAACACGTTTTTCATTTACACTGAAAACGTGTTTACTAAACACGTTTTCATTAAATAAGTTGTGTTTAGAAAACACGTATTTAACGTTTATATCTTCAGAACTCTTCTTCGAGCCATTTTCTTTTTTTATAAACTTCAAAACCCTTACAGGATCTTTACGCACTTCTTCAAAACTCTTATTCTCTCCCTTTGCTTTTTATAAACTTCAAAACCATTCTGTCCTCTCTTTACGCACTTCTGCCCCTTCTCACCATACCAAATCTAGCGCCTCTCTCTCTCCTGGACTAGGCATCCATCGAAACCACCATCAAATCCACACCGCCGATTGTCAATTGTCAATTGTCGATTGTCGATTGCCGTTGCTATCACCGCTGATTGCCGTCTCTACCACCACCGATCGTCGTCGCTACCACCGGTAAGCTCTTTCGACTACTTATGCCAATTATCTTGTATAATTTTTTGTTTTGGTGACAAACAGTAAAGAAATTGAAGCTGGAAATGAAGTGATAAAAATGTATATGAAGTTGTTTGCTTTACTATCATGGAGAAACTATAAATACAGTTCCAAAAAGTAATACGAATCAATACCGACATCAAATTCTTAATTTTTAGGCAAATATTAGACTGTTGTTGATGATTGATTATTAGGCATTTGTGGTATTGTGAGGTTGGATTCTTGTTCAATCTCAACGAGGGAAACTTCTGTTAATTTATGACCGTCCACATATCGACTTCACAGAGTCTTTTTGCTTTTTGCTATGCATATTGGTGCACTATGTGCTTAATTGAAAAACTTTCCATGTTCCTTTTATTTTAATAGTTTCAATTTCTCATCTATCCTTTTTTTTGTTTTGCTGTTAAGCATGTAAAACTACATTTTGCAGTATGTTTCCAGTTTTTTCAATTCTCTTGGAAGGAAGTTCAGAACATGGATCAAAACATCAATTCTCCTGTAAATCTACTTCTTTGCGGGATCAAAACATCAATCACATCAGGACTACTTGGAAAAAGCAAACAAAGCACAGAGTGAAAGACTTTCCTCAAAACAGAGGAAACTAAATGATCGATGGAAGATACAAGGAAGTTCAATGAAATTTGGCAGCCTTTATAGTTTCCTTCTCCTTTACATGTAATGCTTTAAGTAGATGACATTTTACTTAGTTGATGAGTGATTTTACTTACTTCACCTTTGAATTGTCATGATGCAACATTTTGGCTAATCTCATTATGTAGATTTTTTTCCTTTTTGTTTAGAAGCTTGTTGAATCCCTTGAAGATTCATGTGGTTAGATTTGCGTTTGAATGTTATGATTATTTGACAGGTGATATTGAAACGGTTATACCGTGAGATAATCGGAAAACAGAGAAAACTCTGCTAAAATTTTTACTGCAATTCACTTAGAAAGATTTATGGGCGTAATACAATTTTAGCGTTGAAAGATGAGAACAATAATTTTCAAAAACTTGAGATTTTCAAGATAAATTTAACATTTAAAATGTAAAATATTAGGGAATGTTTTTCATAAAGTCTATTTAATAAGCAATAATAAATTCAGAATCTCCATTTATCGAAAATCTCATTTTAAAAAAAATTTATATTAATTTTTTCAAAACAATGTACAATTAACTTTTCTCGTCAAGACGATTCGGAAAAATATTTTTTAAATCAACATCTAAAAAAAGTTTAAAAAATACAAAAATTAGCTAATAAGTCAAATTTTAAGTTGCTTATTTATCTTTAGTGAATTGTTCACTTTTGAAAAATATTTCTTTTACTTTTTTTATTCATCTCGTCGAGACAATTTTAAAAAGTAAAAACATTTTAATTTAATCAAAATATAAAACTTCAAAAAAAACAAAAATATGTTAAATTTACAAAATGTAGTCGAAACGGGGTCTTTATCTTTATCAACAAAAATTTTATTCTTGTCATGAAGAATAATGAAATTAAAATTTTATTTTAATATTAAACTTTGAATAATTAACTAAAAATTAATCATAAATATTATATTAAATGCAATGCAGTTGAAAGCGTGTTTACTAAACACGTTTTCAATAAAACTAAATTTCAAAGTAAAGCGTGTTTAGAAAACACGCTTTCATTAAAAATGAATTTTAACATAAAACGTGTTTAGAAAACACGCTTTATTAATAAACTTGAAAGCGTGTTTAGTAAACACGCTTTAATTGAGAATTAAGTTTAGCATAAAACGTATTTAGTAAATACGTTTTTTTTAAAACAAAATTTATACTGAAAACGTGTTTATTAAACATGCTTTATGTATAAATACAGAAAGCGTGTTTACTAAACACATTTTTATATTGCTATTTTTATTTTTTTCAAAGTTCAGCTTAAAACGTGTTTAGAAAACACGTTTTCTATTAAAGCGTGTTTTATAAACACGCTTTTACGTAGGTTGGGAATTAAGTTTTAAAACCCCTATTCCGTTAATTAAGTTTAAAAACTCACCTATTTTGGTAAAAGAGCCGGAATTGGGGTGGCCATGTGACTAGAACTGGGTCTGTGGGTTTTGACTTAATTGAAGGGTAACAAGACAAATTGCAAGCGATGTAGACAGAGCTTGTGGTTGGGACTTTTGAGAAGTTTGGGATTTTATCCTTCAGGCTGCGATGTAAAACATGCAAATGTTTTACTTCGAAGTGTTCCTGTTAGATTGAAAAATCTCACTTTGTTGGTGCTCTATGTGGGTTTATTACTTTCAAATTTAAAAATGTTTTTGTACATTATTAAATTTAATTTCATTTGAATAGTGCCAAATCAAACAAGGAATTATTTATCCATATGTTATCCTATTCCGAACCAAACACAATTTAGTACATAGCTAACTACACTATTAATCTCATCCATAATAGTCAATGTACTAACAATCCGGATGCACTATTGATCTCATAAATTTAGTCCTTCAACCAAACATGGCCTTAGGTTCTGGAAGATGCGGATCAAAAATTATTTGTATTAGATGTTGTATTAGCCTATCCCTGGGAAAGAATCAACAGGGATGATGGATGCAATCTTCTTGACATGCATTAGAAGTTAGAGATTAACCCTCGCTCGTAACGTTGTTTTCAATATAGAAAAGGCGAAGATGACGACAAATCTCATGATGAACCTCACAAATACATATGAGAAACCTACCCATGTCAATAAGGTTTATTTGATGCATAGGTTGTTTAACCTAAAGTTGGCAGAGGATGGGTCGATGGCAAAACATTTGAACGAGTTCAACATGGCAACAACTCAATTGAGTTCTATAGAGATCAAGTTTAATGATGCGGTAAGGGCTTTGTTTTTGTATCCTTTTTGCCTAAAAAGTTGGAATGGTATGCTACTTATCAAGACCTAACTCTGTGAAGAAAATCGCAAGAAGCAATTAGGTGAAACGTCAGGGTCAATATTGAATACTGATACCAGGAGATGAACAGTGGAGATGAACTCAGACCATAATAGATCGATCATCGAGAAGAGGACCAAATCGAGATCTAGAATTAGTTACAACGGCAAACAGAAGGGACACCTAAAGAGGGATTGTCAGGCATTGAAGAACAATGGTAAAGGTGAGTTGGGTTACTTGAACACTATAGCCACGAAAAATCCCCATGATGCCTTGATTCTAAATGTTGATAGTCCCGTTGGGTCATGAACTCTAGATTTTGGAGCATCCTTTCATTCTACTCCACATCAAGAAATCATGAAAAACTTTATTAGTGGTAATTTCAGAAAGTTTAATCTTGTTGATGATGACTCTTGAAGATCTTGGGTAAAGGAGATGTCCTGAACAGTTCACCAAATAGGTTAGTAGTGTGGAAACTACAAAATTTCAAGCACATACGGGAGTTGAAAAGGAACTTACTTCTTGTGGGAAAACTTGACGACAAAGGTCATGCAATAAGCTTCAGATGTGGTATAGCAAAAATCAAGAAAGGAACATATGAAAGAGTCTAAGGTTGGGAGCGCATGTGGAAGTGTTTATATCATTTATATATATTAAGAAATATTTTTAACTCAGTTGTAATATAAGTTAAAATATGAATAAATATTGTAAATTAATGTCAAATACAAATTATTTTTTGTAAATATAAATAAAATATTTGAGTTTATTTTATTCTCTTACTTCATAACTTTTCTTTTGTTTCTTTGAAATTTATATGTTTGAGAGGTTTCATTTTAATTGAGAGTGAGGTACTTTCTCAATGGTAGTGAGGTTCAAAAGCAGATTTCTCATCCTAGTAGGAGGATCTTGCAACTAAATTGGAGACTCATCATATTTTGTTACATTCATTAATGATTCAACAAGATAGGTAAGGATCAATTTTGTGAAGTAAATCTGATGTACATGTCATTTTCATGAAGTGAAAGGCTATGATTGAGAATGAAACAATTTAAAAGATTTAAGTGTTTGAGATCAAACAATAGAGAAAAAATAGATATATTCTAAGTTCTCAAATTTTTGTGTCTCGCGATTAGAACAAGGAATACTCCTCTCAAAACACCTCAGCGCAATAGAGTTGTGTAACAAATGAGGACCTTAACAAAACATGCTAGAAGGGTGAGGATGCATGTTGGTTCACCGCGAACATTCTGCCAGATGCAATTAACAACACTACAACATACTGATAAATTGTGATCCATCTATTCCTTTGGAGGAAGGGATACCAGGGTAGGCTTGGAGCAGTAATTGTGCTGATGATAAACAGTAAACACAAACTTGAGTCCAAGTCCTCGAAACATACATTTATGGATTCACTAAGGAAAAATAAGACACCAGCTTGTTGAACTACCACAAGGCAAGAAGGCTTTTTACGTAACAAATGGGTTTACATGATTGAAAAAGAGCATGATAGTAATAAATGTTACAAAACTAGATTGCTTGTGAATGGATTTGAACAAAAAGAAGGTGTTGAGTAGAAGGAGATTTGCTGTTCAGTTGTGATGTTGACTACAATCGAACTTGTGCTGGAATTGTCACTACTAAGGATTTACATTTTGAGCAAAGGGATGAAAAGTCCGCTATTCTCCATGGTGACCAAAAGTATGATATTTACATGAAACAGCCACAGAGTTGCATGGCATGAGGTAAGGAGGAATTGGTATGTAGACTTAAAAACAAGTTTGTATGGTCTAAAATAGGCCTGAAGACAGTGGTACAAGAAGTTCAATAGTTTCATGTGCAGCAGTGGCTTAGTGACATGTCAGGCAGACCAATATTGTTATTTCACGAGGTTTAACGACAACTCATTATTTTGCTCCTTTTTGTTAATAATATGCCTATCTCAAGGTCTAGCATCCAAAAGATTATTAAGTTGAAGAATTTGCCTTAACAGTTTGAGATAAGAAATTTAGGTTCTGTAAAACAGAATTCTTTGGAATAAGTAGGGAAAGAGCTGTTGGTACAGTAATGTTAGCACATGGCGAATATGTAAAGAAAGTTCATCATAAGTTTGGCATGCAAAATGCAAACCATACTTCTTTGACCACACTTCAAATTCACCACAATCAATAGCCTAAGGATGAACAAGAGCTTATGTTGCAAGTTCTAAATGCTATGATTTGCACCAGGACAGACAGCACATACAGTGGGAGTTGTATGCTCCACATGAGCAATCCATCAAGCAGCTTTGTGAGACAGTGAAATGGATCCTTAGATACTTAGGTGGCACTACAAAGATGGCACTATGTTTGAAACGAAGTTATATGACCTTACATGAATATGTTGATAATAGAAAAAGAACTACTATGTATGGCTTTACTTTGAGTAGTACTGCAATGAGTTGAGTTTCTCAGTTGTAAAAGATTATGGCTCTCTCCACCACAGAGAGCATGTAGTTGTCGCTAAAACTAGAAAAGAAGATGATTTGGTTACAAAATTTTCAAAAGAGTTTGGGTACTTCCGAAAGAGTTGTGATAGTCAAAGTGTTATACATATACATGTATAAATAAACATATTGACAAAAAATGTATATATGTATACATACAAATACCTATACATGTGTTTGTGTGTGTGTGTGTGTGTATATATATATATATGAGTATTTATATGTATATTTGTATATAGATATGTTTCTATATGTATGGGAAATTTTTCCAATGGTGTTAAAGTCTTTATTTTTTTTATTTTTTTTATTAAGGGTAGTTTTGTCATTATGTCGTATATTCTTTTTATATAAATAGATGTTGGGGAGAGGGAACTCATGACGTGTCCAACAACCTAATTTCTTCTCCTTATCTTGTCTTCTCTTTCTCCAAAACCCTACAAGTTAATCCCAATACATTTAACTTAGTATCAAAGCGAGATCCAATCCTAGAAGTACTATATTATTCTAAAACTATCGAAAGATAGAAACGACGTGCTGACGTCATCGTACCGTGTACGATGACGTCAGCATGGTGCCACTGCTTGTACGGACGCCGTTGGTCGGCTAATACATAGAAGGCTTTGTCTCATGCTTTTGGTAATTATGGAGATTTTTACAGAATTTTTTTGATGATGTTTGATGTGTTCTCGGAGCCCCTAAATCATCTCACCAAAGTTCTAGTTTGTCGAAAACCCTAGTTCTCTTCTCTGCTCATTGTGTCGTTGTTGCTAGTTTTTTATGGTTCAAATCTCTTCTATAGGTGCCGACAATACTGATAGGGATCATAATGAGAGTTAATTTGCTGTTCTGAGACTGTTTAATTCCTTGATTTATCAAAAACAAGGGCGGCGCGCGACTTTTCTTTGCGCGATTGTTGCTCTTCGCAACCAGTGTTCTCTAAGATTTGTTCTTCATCGAAACCCTAGATTGTGCTTTGTTGTCGCGACTTTGTTCGAACCCGAGCGCCAACTTGGGTTGATCTTCAATTTCTTTGGCTCGCAAACCCTAGATTTGTGCTTCATGGTCGCGATGGTGATCGAACCCTAGCGCCGACTTGGGTTTGGTACTTTAGCTTTGTTTAGGTTGCACTTGGGTCACGCTGTGTTCAAGAGTACTTCAGCTTTGTTTGGGTCGCGCTGCGTGCAACACCTAGTGCTGACTTGGGCTGTGTTTGGCTCTTCAGTTTTTTTTCTATTTGGGTCGCGTTGTGCTCACTTCTTTGTAACGTAGTTATTTATTTATTTTTTTTGGTTTGCTACTACTGGCCTTCCATTATTCTTTGAATCTCTATTTAGCTTCATCTTTGTTAGTTCTCCATCATGGCTGAGACAAAAACTTTTGACCTAAAAGATGATGATTTGCCCCGATGTGTTACCTCCAAGCGTTTGAATGGTCTGAATTACTTGGCTTGGGCACATGCATTTAAATTTTTTCTTAAAGAGAAGAGACAGTTGAGCTATATTACCGATCTTCCTCTAGCAAGCGGCGATTCTAAACTCGTGAATTGGGAAAGTACAAACTCGATGGTTATGGGTTGGCTGTGGCATAATTTAGAGCCCCATATTGCCACTACCGTCGAGTTTTATGATACGTCAAAAAAAACTCGGGATTCTTTTGCTGATTCCTTTTCTACCCAAAGTAATGTTTCTCGCGTACATAAGCTTTATGGGCAGATTTTCAACACTAAGCCTTTAGTTGAATATTATAGCAATCTGAAGAGTTTGTGGGATCAACTTTTGTAACATCGTCCTCTCACCACAGATTTGGTACAACAAAGACGTCATTGAGAGGATTTTATGGTTGCTTCTCTACTCTTCGGTTTGGATTCTGACTTGCGGGGATTCAAAGATCAAATTCTGGCTAATGAGACTTTACCTACTACTGCTAATGCATATTCTCGGCACTTACGCTGTCTTTGGGCCACTCATCTACTGCTCCGCGATCTTCTCTTCTTATTTCTGAAGCTTTTGCTCTGGTCTCCACTAGTGGCCGTCTCAGTAACGGTCGTGGTGGTCGGTCTTCTTGAGGTGGCTCCCGTGGAGGTGGTCGATCTGCTAATTGACGTGATCGAAAATGTGACCATTGTGGTGGCGCCAATCATACCGAAATATATTGTTGGAAAAAATATGACAAGTCAAATTCTGCTCATCATGTAATTGCAGGGCCTCTCCCGCATCCGCCACCGATATCATCTAGCAATCAGGATGCACCTTCATCTGGTTCTCATGATCTTCTCACCACCCAGCTTAGTGAGTTGATTCAGACTTTACGCACTACTTATCCTTCAACTTCTACTACTATTTTAGCAAACTCGGGTACCATTGCATGTGCTGCTCTTTCTTCCCCCACCTGGGTCATCAATTTTGGTGCCACCTCTCATATGTATGGTAATTCCTCCTTGTTTTCTAATTTGACTCGCACTCACCATCATATTGTCTTAGCTGATGGCTCGTCTCGTTCAGTTAATGGGCGGGGTATGCTTTATCCCACCTCATCTGACTTTATCTTCGAGTCTTTTTGTTCCAAATTTTCCATTTATTTTGGTGCCACCTCTCATACGTATGATAATTCTTTCTTATTTTCTAATTTGACTCGCACTCACCATCATATTGTCTTAGCTGATGGCTCGTCTCGTTCAGTTAATGGACGGGGTGTACTTCATCCCACCTCATCTGACTTTATCTTCAAGTCTTTTTGTTCTAGATTTTCCATTTATTTTGGTGCCACCTCTCATATGTATGATATTTCCTCCTTGTTTTCTAATTTGACTCGCACTCACCATCATATTGTCTTAGCTAATGGCTCGACTCGTTCAGTTAATGGGTGGGGTGTACTTCATCCCACCTCATCTGACTTTATCTTCGAGTCTTTTTGTTCCAAATTTTCCATTTATTTTGCTATCTGTGAGCCAATTAACTAAAACCTTGAATTGCTCAATAACATTTTCTCCTTCTTCCTGTGTGTTTTAGGACCTCCAAACTCAAAAGATGATTGGTTCGGGGCATGAGAAAGATGGCCTCTACTACTTGAATACTGCACCACAATCTCATTCCCCTGCGTTTACATTGAGTGCCTCTATTTCTCCACTTCAGTGGCATCTTCACCATAGTCATCCATCCTTAGATAAATTGAAGTTAGTTATTCTATCTTTGCCTTCCGTGTCTAGTTTAGAATATGATGTTTGTCAGTTCGGCAAACATCACCGTAGTTCGTTTCCTCGTAGTCGTCATAGTCGTGCGTCTGAATCTTTTGATGTAGTCCGCACAGGCATTTGGGATCCCTCTCAAACTCCTACTGTTAATGGATATTCGTATTTTGTTATTTTTGTCGATGATTTTTCCCGTATGACTTGGTTTTTTTTGATAAAAAATATATCTGAATTGCCTTATATTCTCACTAAGTTTTATAATGAGATTTTTACACAATTTGGTCAGCGTATTAAGGTTCTTCGATCTGATAGTACTTTAGAATACATGCAGTCTGTTGTTGCTTCTTTTTGTGATGAATGTGGTATTATTCATTAGACTAGTTGTGCTCATACATCTCAGCAAAACAGTGTTGCTGAACGTAAGCATCGTCATTTACAAATGTTGTCCGTACCTTACTCTTCCACGAGGTGATGCTGTTCTTACTGCTTGTCATCTCATAAACCGTTTGCCTTCCGTTATTCTTTCTCAAAAGTCTCCTTTCTCCCTCTTATACCCTGCTTCATCTCCTTAATCTGTTACTCCTTGCGTTTTTGGTTGTGTTGCCTTTGTTCATATCCTCGATCCTGACCTTAACAAACTTTCCCCTCGTACACGTAAATGTGTGTTTCTTGGTTATTTTAGGACTAAAAAAGGGTATAGGTATTATCATCCTGAGTCTCATCGTTACTTTGTCAATGCTTATGTCACTTTCTTTGAGTCTACTTTTTTTTCTTCTTCTAGTCAGGCGTTCTCCTGACCTCCTTTCTTGTCGTGAGGGGAGTCCCCGACGTTATCTCTTCCTATGCCATTGCCCTCGTCTCGCCCATTGCAGGTATATCAGCGCTCTCGTGATTAGCTCATTGTTTCTGTTGGTTCGACACCAGCATCTTCTCCGTCGGAGGCTCCTGCTTTGCTCCCTTCATCTCGTGATGATGACCTACCCATTGCCTTACATCGAGGTAAACATACTTTTACCCAACACCCTATTGCTCAGTTTGTTTGTTATACTCGTGCCTCTTCTTGCTTTCTTTCCTTTGCTACTGCCTTGCCTGCTGTTTCTTTTCCTACTTCTCATAAGCAAGTTCTGTCTGTATTTGGCTGGAAGCAAACTATGGATGAGGAAACGAGTGCCCTTCATTAGAATCACACTTAAGAGCTTACTTCTCTTCCTCCTGACAAACAAACTGTTGGTTGACGTTGGGTATATACCATTAAATATCTTCCTAATGGGTATATTGAACGTCTTAAGGCACGTCTCGTGACCAAAGGCTACACTCAAACCTATGAAATTGATTATTTGGAGACTTTTTCACCAGTAGCACGCCTTAATTCTGTTCGCATTCTCCTCTCCATTATTGTTAGTCGTTCTTTATCTTTATATCAACTTGATATTAAAAACACATTTCTTTACGGTAATCTACAAGAAGAAGTCTATATGGTTCTACTAAGTAGCAAGGGTTAATATATTTATATATATTATAGTGCATGGTATTATGTGGGTATGCCCACAGTAGCTATTGCAGTCATCTTTTTCTTAATAAATATGGGTCTAGGTTTCCTTTGATGATATACACACTCTTCTCTATAATCCCCTTTATTCTAACATGATATCAGAGCCATGAAACCCTAATCCTAGCCTCCAAAAAACCCTAGCCGCCACCTGCAAAACAACAAGTACCGCCGACCATCTAAACCCTAACCATTCACCACCTACTCGTCTAAACCCTAAACCCACCGGCGACCATCGTCGGCCTCCCTAAACCCACCGGCGACCATCGTCGGCCTCCCTAAGACCAATGCCAACCATCGTCTGAAACCCTAAACCCGTTGTCGACCCTCACTTGGCTCTCTAAACCTTACATCGACCCTGGTTGGAACTCCAGAACTTCTCGCCGACCATTGTCGGCACCCCAGAAACTCTCACTGACCATTGTCGACAACCCAAAAACCCTCGCCGACCTCTGTCGGCATATTAAACCCAGAAACCCTTGACGCCGACCTTCGACAGCCCCTCCAGACTAGTTATCTGCGCCAACCGAGTACAGTAAGGCCTCCAAGGCTTTAAGCTAACCAAACAGGCCTCGCCAGAGGGTCGCCGGACTTCGTTGGCTCTTCCAGATTAGTTTGCTTCTCCCTCACAGCATCTGTCCACTTCTCCTGAGATAAATGGTGAGCATGATACCAGAGTAAGGATGCTGTGAGGGTTAGGTTCAGTTCCCTATCTCTTACGCGTGTAGATTGAGACTTGGTTGTGTGGTATTTTTTGGTTCCTTAATTGGTGCACAAGGATGTCAGAGGACTCTGTGACCCGCGAATCCAATTTTGAAACTGGTCGGCAGTGTATCACAGAGGTGTTTTCCTCATCCACACGATTGGTAGATCGGCGACTTGATGGCGCAAATAGTTATGAATTATGGAAGAAGATTGTTTTGAAGTCGCTTCAGGGAATAGAGCTCGATTCTCACTTATTTGATGATCCTCCATCTCAGACCTCAGCAACCTTTCGAACCTGGACCCGAGACGATACCCGGATATTCAGTCAGCTACTCAATTCAATGGAACGTTCCGTTCAGGCCTTGGTGGCTAACACTGATACCGTACGAGAGATCTGGTCCTCATTGGAGTCAATTTATTCATCCACCAATGACCTTTCCCGTTTATATGACGTTATGAAAGGCTTCTTTCAGTCTCAGCAATCTGGGAAGCCTCTTCAGGATCATTTTCTGCAATTCAAGGTTTTGGCAGACGAGTTTGACCGGCTCCTTCCATTCACGAATCAGTTGTCCCTATTTTAGTAACAGAGACAACAACTACTGGTGGTGTCCTTCTTGGATTCCGAGTTCGACTCGGCGCATTCTCAGATCCTTGCCGGGGCAGATATTCCTACTCATTTCGAGACATTTTGACGCCTAAGTCGAGTATCTCATCGTGATGACTCTCGTGGCCCTACTGCACCCCCTGTTGAGGCATCTGACCAATCTGCTCTAGCAGGTATTCATAGCAACCGCAGCAGTTGAGGCCGCGGTCGTGGTAGTGGTAGTGGTAGGTCTGGTCATGGAGGGGGTCATGATGGTGGTCACGAGACCCGTACGTGCCATTATTGCGGGATTAGGGGGCACATTCGTAGTGAGTGCTACAAACTTCATGGAAAGCCCCCACTGATGGTCAATGCCACATCCGATTTCGGCCAGTCAGACTATATCCAGCCGAGTCCTCAGGGAGCATCCAACTCAACCAAACGAGTTGTGGAGATGACTACAGCAGAGTACGATGAGTACATGTATGGACAGACTGGACAGATTGCGAGTTCGTCTGAGGTACCAACAGCCATATTTGCAGGTAATCCTACTGCATGTGTGGCTACCCCCCACACTTATGTTATAGATTATGGCGTTTCTGCTCACATGGCTAGATCACCAGGTATTCTCTCTGAATACAAGCCTACCCCTGGTCATGCTGGTGTATTGGTGGCTAATGGATCTTCCTTAGCTGTCAAGGGTTGCGGTGTTGCGACACCAACCTCTGCTCTCTTTATATAATGTCTTGCATACCCCTGATAACCCCTTCA
>JAULJZ010087596.1:0-12414 GCA_032270985.1 Heliamphora pulchella
TGATAGTCCTGCCTTTGGGCGTTTGGATTAACAAACTTGGGAGCCAAGTTAGAAACGCGTTTAGCTAACGTGATTTCTATCGGGAAATCTGAGTAGGTTATCCAGATTGACGAGTCATTCTTGTTGGTTCTCCTCAGTATATGTGGAGTTGTTTAGCATGAACCTATGTGACTATGTGATAACATGCTAAGTGTTTAGTGTTTATGTTCATGCCATGTGATGCCTCTTATATGTTGTTTTGCTTTCATATAGACGTGATGTCTGTGAGATGAGGGCGAGGCCGTGGTCGAGGCCGTGGTCGTGCTGGCCTAAGGGATGTTCCTATCCCTAATGTTGGGGATGCTAATGCTCCCCAGGGACCGATGGATGTGACAGAGCTGTTGCGTGTGCTGGTTGATTCTATCCAACAGCTGGTTGCTAGGGGTCAGCCTATTAGGGAGAGGGTGCCTGAGGCGAGGGCTACAGTTGCGATGCGGGAGTTCAGACGCATGGATCCACCTACCTTTGCAGGAGATCCTGACCCTCTTCTGGCGACAGAGTGGTTGGAGTTGACGACTCGAATCCTGGACACATTGCAGATCGTGGAGAATGAGTTGCGAGTTTCTTTTGCCACCTTTCAGCTGAGAGGCGATGCTCATTAGTGGTGGAGATATGCCAGGACTACAGTAGGGGCCACATGGGCAGCTTTTACACGAGTCTTTCTAGAGGGATATTCCCAGCTTTGAGGAGGGACTTATGCAGGGAGGAGTTCTATTCTCTTACCCAGGGGGCCATGGACATCATGCAGTACAAGGCCAGGTTTACGAGCTTGTCTCGATTTGCACCGGAGGTGGAGTGCACAGATGAGTTGCTTTCGATGAGGTTTGAGCGGGGCTTGACGCCGGCGATCAGGGAGCGAGTAGCTGTGATGGGATATCGTGTGTTCAGACAACTGGTGGAGGCGGCAGTGAGGGTTAAGAATGCTTTAGCTGAAACTCGAGCTTCGAGGGAGGCCAGGACATCACAAGGCGGACAGAGGTACAGACAAGTGGACGCTCCAGCAAGAGGCAGAGGTCCTATGGTCCAAGTTTTTATCCATCTGGATCACAGCAGTTTTTAGCACCATCACCATCTGTGGCTTCATCTGGGAGGCCGGAGCAGCAGGAGTTGACCTATTTTCGATGCAGACAGCCGGGGCATCGTGCGGTGGATTGTTTACAGCCGAGACCATCCCAGAGTTTGGCTCCAGTGCAGCCGCAGGGGAGGGATCCATTTGTTTGCTATGAGTGTGGACAGTCTGGACATATTTGTAGGAATTGTCCCCAGAGAGGCAGTATGTCAAGCAGGGAGGACACACTAGTGGGTTCGTATGCGCAAGGTCGACAGTAGCCTTTCGCAGTACAGACTTCCCGGGTGGCAGGTGGGAGTACATCAGTTCAGTCGGTGTGGCAGCCGACAGCGCCTAGTTAGGGTGGACAGGACAGAGTGGGGTTACCCCGAGTGTATTCTCTTGCAGCTCGCGGTTCATCTAGGGCATCGGTCGTGCCGGAGGATGCTGATATACCTTCAGTGAGCAGAGGTACTTTTTGAGTATACACGCTTTGAGCCGGTTCATCTTTGCATCTGTTTGGGGTTGGCTATGAATCCCGTGGATGGTGTGCTGTGTTGAGGCAGTGGTGGGTGATGATGAGGTTGGGAGTGTTGTAGATCCCGTGTCTTTGAGATAGTCGGCCATTGTTTAGGATGCCTGACCTTGTTTGACTATATCCTAGGAATGGTTTGGCTGGCCATCTCGTGTGTCTGTGTCGATTGCGAACGACGGTTGGTTGTTTTGACCTTGAGTTGAATTTCGGGGACAAAATTCCTTTAAGGGGGGTAGAGTTGTGAGACCCTGACCCGTTTTCTTTTTTTGGCGTTTTCGGACGCGCGTTATATGTTTCTATTGCAGCATATTTTTACTACTTTTGATGCATGATCGGGCTTAGATATGCACGCGGGGTAGGTTCTCGGAGCCGTGGGCCCCTGTGGCACGAATCTCGAAAATTTTCAAAAAAAAAATATTTTGGAGGCCTATAAATATCTAGAGTTAGATATTTTCATAAAGATATTTTTCAAAACTTCTCTAGTAAATTTCTCGTTTTCTCTCTGCCTTCTCTCTAAGTTCTCGGGGGCCCGAGGATCAGTTTTTAGCGATCCAACAGCGGATCCTTACTTTTAGCATCGAGGGCTACGCAACCATCCGGTCAGATTTTGATTGCGGTGAAGCTCAATTTTGCATGTGGTTTGAGGCGTCGAGTTTTGAACTCTTCGAGGTAGGATTCTAGACCTTACTGCTGTATAAGGGTGCTGTGGGAAAACATGTGTGTTTTTAACTAGTAGATCTCTGTAGATCTGATTTTATATCAAAGTTGGTTTTTAGGTTAAAAATTGGGTTTTTGTTGGTTCCGGTGGATGGAATCGGGTGTCGGGTGTTTCTGTGGTGGCCTTGGTGTTAGGCATAGGCGTTTGTATGTTTGAGGATGTTAAAATGGAGTTTCGAGGCTTCAATTCAGTGTTTTGGAGGTTAATCTCGTAGCTCAAAATTAGTTTCTGGGTGGGTTCAGTCGACTGAACTCATAGGGTCAGTTGACTGGATTGGTGTTCTTAAGGGTCAGTCGACTGGATTGGTGTTCTTAAGGGTCAGTCGACTGGACCTCGAGGGTCAGTCGACTCGACAGTGCTCCTGGGGGTTTGGTGGTTTTCCAGTGTGTTTTTCAGTCGACTGGGGGTTGGGTCCAGTCGACTGTAGTTGTGGGCTGGTGATTTGTGATTTTGGGTTAGTTCCTTGGTTTTCGATTGGTGTCCTATGGTATTCAATCGATTAGTTTATAGGAATTAGTTGATTTAAATACCTGTGGATCCCTTTTGGGGTTTGGTTGGTTGGTTGTGGTTTCGGGGGTCGTGTCGTGGCCTCGGGTGTGCGTTTGAGTGTCGCCCTCGTGGGTGATGCGCATGGTAGATGCGGCTTGTTGATGCACGGTTAGGTGCGTGGGTCGGTGTTGGGTTCATGTTGGCGCGGGTGAGCGTCATGAGTCTGTGATGGTTATGTTGGGAATGTTGGGGCCAATGGTGGTCGTGTGGGTTATATCGTGAGTGGATGTCGGTTACGTGACGGGTGGCGTCGTGATGTAGATTTGTTTGGTTATGTGCATATTTATAACTGTTTATTTATGTACGGAATACGTATGTGGATTACGTGGTTGAGATATCAATCGTTATGTGTAACGTGGTTTATGCCTTAAAACCTAGAGTTTTATAGTTATGTAATGTGGTTTGTGGAACGTCGTGTTGATACATGGTTATATGCTTTAAATCCTGGTTTAGGTTTGCATATGTATATGAAATGGATTAGATGAATCTGTGATCCAGTAGATGTAAAATCCTGGTTGTTGATGCATGTGTGCGTGTGTGGGTAAACGAGGTAGGCTGCGAAAGCCAGTATATGAGGTAGGCTGTGAAAGCCGGTGTGTGTGCGATATCTAACAAACTGAAACAAGGTCCTGACGAGGCACGTATTCATGGATTGCATGTATTACATTTTGGGACGGATAGACCTATTTTCTTAAAACTGTATTATCGGCTTACAGGAGTCGAAATACTGTATTAACGGCCTGCGGGAGTCGTAATACTTGAATCATTTTCAGGGCTCTAATGAGTCAACAAATGGTTTTTATCCTCGCTTTCCCTTGCATGTGAAAATGGTTTTCTGGCTCTAGTGAGTCGTGATCTTAAACTGTTTTCAAATTGTTTTACTGGCTTGAAAGATAGTCGAAAATTGTACTTCATTTATCGAGCATGATTAGCTTATACTACATGTGTTGTTTAGAATCCGCTGAGCTTTGGCTCACAGTGTGGGATTTGCTTTTCTTCAGGTACCGGTCACGGAGGTTGATCTGCAGGTGCTGAAGAGGTGGAAGAGTTGTAGTCTTCCTTTTTGCTAGTTTTGTTATATGTACGCTTGTAACATGTTTTACAGGCGTTGGAGCCGTGTATTGTTGTCTTTTGGCGTTTATATACAATGCATGTATGGTTTATTTTGAGAGTATATTCTCGGGTTGGGTATCATGTATGGTTGTTTATGGGTGTTTCACGTGGTCCGGAGTTTGGGGCGTGACATAATCTATGGCTTATCCAAGGTTTAGGTTCAATCTCCTAAGATCTCATAGTGGCATGCTTTGAATTAGGGTTTCTGACATTCGTATGACTTACGAGATCTAATGTTAGGGTTTCGAGTGTTTTCTGTTTGCATTGAGAATTCATTATTAGGGTTTCTAACTTGTGTTTAAAAATACGGGTCCTTACATCCTATCCCCCTTAAACAAAATTTTGCCCCTGAAATTAAAAAGCATACCTTCATTCTCAAAAAGTTGAGGATGATTGGCGCAAATGGTATCCATTCTTTTCTAGGTTGATTCTTTAGCTCCTCGATGTCGCCAAAGAACTCGTACTAATCTGATAGTCTTTTCCCGCAAGTTCTTTTCTCATCTATCTAGAATCTTCACTAGTCTCTCTTCAAAGGAAATATCATCGTTTATCTTGAGCTCCTTCTAGTTCAAAATTGAGTATGGTGCGCCATGTATTTTCTCAAAAGAGAAACATGAAAGACATTGTGCACTCGGGTGAGTTGAGGTGGTAGTGCTAGGCGATATGCAACTTCCCTAATCTTTTGCAAAATCTTGAAGGGTCCGATATAGCATGGTGATAGTTTCCCTCTCTTTCCAAAGCGTGTAACTCCCCTTCGTGGTCATATCTTTAAGAAGACATGATCTCCTACTTCGAAAGCTAGAGGTCTTGTTCTTTTATCTGTGTAGCTGTTTTGTTGACTTCGCATTGTCACTAGTCTTTCTCAAATGAGCTGCACCTTCTTTGTTGTCTCTTGTACAATTTTTGGTCCTAGAAGACTGGTTTCTCTAATGTCAGTCCAGTAGATAGGTGAACGACGAGATCAACCGAAAAGTTCTTTGTAGGGTGCCATACTAATACGTACTTGATAACTGTTGTTGTAAGCGAACTCTACCAATGGTAGGTGCTTCTCCCAATTGCCTTTGAAATCCATCACGCAAGCTTATAGCATATCCTCAAAGATTTGAATGGTACTTTCTAATTGTCCAACAATCTGGGGATGGAAGGCAGTACTGAAGCATAGGTTAGTGCCCAAACATTTTTGTTAACTCCCCCAAAATTGCGAAGTGAATCGTGAATCGCTATCCGATACGATTGAAACAGGTACTCCATGTAAGCGTATGATCTCTTGAATGTACAGTTGGCTCAGAGCGTTGAGTGTGGCTGTGATCCCAATTAGTAGAAAGTGCGCATACTTTGTTAGTCGATCTATCATGACCTAGATGACATCGTGTCCACGTGAGGATCTTGGAAGTCTCGTTATGAAGTCCATCGTTATATGCCCCCAATTCCATTCTGGTATGGGCAAGGATTGTAGTCTTCCTCCTGATTTTTGGTGCTATGCTTTGAGTTGTTAGCAGGTGAGACATCTCGCGACAAAAGATGCGACATCTTTCTTCATTCCACTCTAGCAATATTGACGCTTTAGATCTTGGTACATTTTATTCTCTCTAGGATGTACGACGAAATTGGATTGATGGAAATCCTTGAGAACGGCTTCTCATAAATCTTCAATGTTTGGTACAAAAATTCGTTCTGAGAACCGCATACTTATGTTTGAATGAATAGTCCAGTTGGTCAGTTCGTTGGTTCCGGTGTATCGCGCTTTGAGATAAATCGTCTCTTGATCCATTATGGGCTTCCAAAATCTTGCTGAGTAGTGTAGGTGTGGCCATAATTGCAAATAGACATGCTTCTTCTTTGCTCTCCGTCGGCCTTAGGTGAAAATCATTTAAGGCATCAATCATCTTACATTTCCTTGTGGCTTGACTGGCCACTAGAGCGTTAGACTTCCGACTGAAGGCATCCGCTACGACATTAGCTTTCCTCGAGTGATATGAGTAAACTGGTAGTCTTCTAGATATTCCATCCAGCGCTTTGTCGCATACTCAATTCCTTTTGGGTGAAAAGGTGCTTGAGGCTTTTGTGATGAGTGAAAACTTCAAGTTCTTCCCCATATTGGTAATGTTGCCATCACTTTAAGGCAAAAACTACGACTGCTAATTCTAAGTCGTGCGTGGGGTAGTTCTTCTCGTGATTCTTCAATTGTCTAGAACCGTATGCTACGACTATCCCTTTCTGCATTAACACGCATCCAAGGCCTTCCTTTGAAGCATTGCAGTACACTGTGTATCCTTCATCTCTTTCAGGAATGATCAAAATAAGGGCACTTGTCAGTTTTTTCTTAAGTTCTTGGAAAGAACCTTCGCACTCTTCCGTCCATACATACTTTACTCCCTTCTTGGTCAAATGGGTCATAGCTTTTACCAACTTAGAAAAATCTTGAATAAATCTTGTGTATTATCCGGCTAAACCTAGAAAACTTCTAATTTCAAATACTGACTTAGGTTGCTTTTACTCTGATACAGCTTCAACCTTGGTCGGGTCTATTGCAACTCCATGTTCAGAGACGACATGTCCTAAGAATTTAACTTTTTTTAACCAAAACTCACATTTATTAGTCTTTCCATACAACTGGTTGTCACGCAAGACTTGTAAGACTATTCTCAAATGTTGTTCATGTTCTTCTTTGGATGCTGAGTAAATTAGGATGTCGTCGATAAAGACCACTACGAACAAATTGAGGTAGGGCGTGAAGATGTTGTTCATCAAGCTCAGGAACACAGCAGGTGCAATGGTCAATCCAAATGGCATACTATGATTTCGTAATGACCGTAACGAGTGCGGAAACTGCCTTCTAAATATCTTCGTCTTTGACTCGTAATTGGTGATAACCCGATCGTAGATCAATTTTTTGATAAATGTCCTAAACCTCTCAGTTGGTCGAATAGGTCATTAATCCTTGGAAGTGGATAGCGGTTCTTAATCGTCACTTGGTTAAGTCGACAGTAGTCTATGCACATTCTTAACGAACCGTCTTTCTTCTTAAGGAACAGTGCTGGTGCTCCCCATGGCAAAGTACTGGGCCGAATAAAACCCTTTTCTTGAAGTTCTTCTAGTTGTGTCTTCAATTCCTTTAATTCGGTAGGTGCCATTCGATGAGGTGGCATGGAGTTCGGAGCAATTCTCGATTGTAGATCGATGTTGAAATCTACATCTCTACATGGGGGTAAGCCTGGTAATTCGGCTGGGAATACGTCGGCAAACTCACAAACTACCCTCGTGAGTTCTGTCTCAACCTGAATCTCATCATTCAGAGTCAAGGCTGCTAACCAACCATCCTTAACCTTCTACTGAGGACTTGCAAAATCTCCTTGGAGAAGAACACAGGATCTATCCCCCTTAAACCAAAAAAGCGTCATGTCCAAAGTATAAGCGATGACTTTCTTAAGATAACAACCAATGATAACTCGATGGCTAGATAGCCAGTCCATGCCGAGGATGATATCAAAATCAACCATTGTGATTATTCTAAGATCGCACGTTAGACGGAGACCCGAGATTTCTATGTCACAGGACTTGCAAACTAGTTCTATCCAAGAATTTCCTCCTAGTGGTGATGCTACACTCATCGCAATTTTCAGTGGTTCATACTTGTTGCCAGAACTCTTAGGGTTTGGGCCAATTCTCCCAATCT
The DNA here is from genome assembly GCA_032270985.1 of Heliamphora pulchella. Taxonomy (NCBI): domain Eukaryota; kingdom Viridiplantae; phylum Streptophyta; class Magnoliopsida; order Ericales; family Sarraceniaceae; genus Heliamphora; species Heliamphora pulchella. The sequence goes on from JAULJZ010087596.1 coordinate 7,679, forward strand.
AGGGTCTCAGTTATTATCATGGTGAGGTGGGCCATGGATAAAGATTTATGATATCTCAGGTTGGTTTTCTCGTCCTCTACCTCTACATTCAGCCATTTCTACAAGAAAAAAGGGACATGTATTTTATTCACTTGATTTGTTTGTTTGTTTAAGTTTGCGTACTTAGGTGCATATGTTATTATGGTACGTATAACAACATAAAAACAAAGACCACGCACATGAAACACAAAGACCTTGCATTAAAATTTTCTTATGGAAAGGTTACAAGTTTGAGATTAACTCTAAGAATACTAATTACAGAGTGCTACTACAAAAGGGAAAAAACATAACACAAGAAGTTATAATTAGAATAGGTGGAGATAGAACCATCAGACTTTGCTTTCAAACTCCCATGTTACCTCTTTTAAATTTACTTGCAAATAAAAAAATAAAAAATTAGTCTTAGGTCCTTAAAGTAGCGGCGTTTTTGTTTTTCATCCACAAGAAAATTTTTAAAGCGCGAGGTCCAATTGGACCCTAGAACAAATAAATTTATCTGTGTATTTTCAAAATATGTATAAAGCACGCAGACAAATTTATCTGTCTTGCATAAATAAGCATACAGATAAATTTATCTGTGTATTTTATACGTGTTTTGAAAAAGCACACAAATAAATTTATCTATCTTGCATAAATAAGCATGCAAATAAATTTATCTGGTACTTTATACGTTTTTGAAAAGACACAGTATTCTTTATACAGATAAATTTATCTGTCTGCTTATTTATACAAAATAAATAAATTTATCTGTGTACAATATACTTGATACATGTTTTGAAAAAATACAGATAAATTTATCTATATAAAAAACACAGATAAATTTATCTGTATGCATTACATATAAATTTATCTGTTTATGATAAATTTATCTGTGTCGCAGGCAATTAGATCTCGGTGTTAAAAATTTTGTTAGTGGACCTTGCGCGTTAAAACTTATTTTTTTGGACTTTTGGCTAAAGGCCCCATAAAAAAACATCAAATTCGAGCTCGAGCCGAGTTCAAACATAGTTGTACTTAAACGAACCGAGCTCAAACAATAACGAGCAAATTTATTCGAGTTTGAGCCGAGCTTGAACACTGTAAAAAATTTCCAAACTCGATTAGACTCGGCTCGATTAAGCTCAACTCGGTTCGTTTACACCCCTAGAGGGTTATCTCAAATCCAATAAACCTAATGGTCAATGGTGATCAGTTCCTTCAGTGAATCCTGGAATATTAAACTCATCTATAATATTTCTTTTAGTTCCCTCATTTGAGCTTCCCCACCGATGATAATGCAATTAGACTTACTCCTATTACATGGAGGCCCTAGAGAGTTAGCTCGAATCCAAGAACCATATTGTAATGACAAATCTGATCTATTCCATCAGTAGATAACTTTACTCCACAATCTTTGTCAATGTGTCCTAAGAGCCCACAATAAAAGCAAAAAGGTTGAGAGAATATATATTTAAACGCAGCTCCCCATTCAAAAGCACTCAATTCAATCTCCACCATTATCCATAAATCTTTACTCCATGAAATCCCGATATCTCCATATTCCACATCACAACATAACTCTCAACTGGTCTAGTCTTGAATTTGCCTTTCAAGCTTCCCAACAGTCACTAGCTCAAATCATTTAAGGCCACTGAAAATATCATTTGAGGGTGCTGAAAATTTGCCTAATCGTTAACTTCACACAATTTGGCACGCCTTGTTATTAAAAAAAAACCAATAGCATTTCCAATCAATTGTCCAACCTCATTTGTTATGCAAATTATTGGCAGATCATCAACTTGTATCAAGAATGACAAGTATTTCAAAACAAACATCAGAAGGCCTAAGATTTGCATCCCAATTGCAAAGAAGGATTAAATGCTTATCAAAACTCCATCAATTGTTATTCATATTTTTTTGTTTTGTTTTTGTCAACTACATAATTAAACTGCAAGATAAAATAAAATCTGCCTGAGGATAAGCACCATCAACCCATGTTGGCTTCCAAATAAAGTATATAGTAAACTTCATGGCCTCTATGGTAAAAACTCTCATACTAATAAACTTACCAATCATAGTCCAGCCAACTAGAGAATACACATTTCATTATCTATCCCATGCTTTTGTATAAATATCATGGCCACTAGCCAAACTTCAAATTTTTCAATACTACCATCTAAATCAAAATTTCTATACGCAATTTTTAAAATTCTCAAAAATCATTCCTTATTATCAAATCCATTTTTTTCTTGAAACACTTCTTTCCAATTTAAGAGTTTACAAAGCTTCTTTCAATTTACCAAGTGAATACCTCCCCTGAAATATCAAAAATGATAACAAAACTCCCCTATCAAACTTGTCAAATAAAAGACGTTAACCAAAAATAATATTTTATTATTTTATCTCTATAATTAATTAAATTTTTATTAAATAAAAAAACAAAAAACTAAATTCCAACGCTAATTCTTACCATGCACTGCCTAACACCAACTCCACCGCCACTGCCTCATTCAGCTCCAACATCTACCACTCACTCTGTCTATCTCCCCTCATTTAGCTTTGCGCTCCACCGTCCTCCCGGCCTTGAATATCGCCCTCTTCCCCATCAAAAGCTCAAGCAACACCACCCCGAGCCCGTACACATCGCTCTTCGTCTTCAATTCGTAGTACTCCGAATTGATTAACTCCATCATTCTGACAGCCTTGGACAACCTGTACCCCCGATTCAACTCCAACCCCATCGAAAATAGTCCAAAATCAAAAACTGTCACGCTCCAAAATCCAAGGTCATGTGAAAAACCCACCAAACCACCATTTTATAGAAGTAGGATTTTATTGAAGAAACCAAAATACAAATACATCTTTTTAGAATTTAAAAGAGTGCCCAAAGTTCATCTCTCTGACAACATACATGCAAGATATATCTGGCCTCTAGGCTACAAAACACGCCTTCAGAAATAGACTATATATATATATATATATATATATATATATGAATACATGTTTCTATAACAAAAAGAAAAATTATATAACAATCTTCCGCCACCACGAGCACATCTAGATCATCTCCTCGTGATCATCAACACCTGAAAAAGGTTTTAACAAATCCCACTACGTAAGCTAAAACCCAATAGAAATAGACTATGATGCAGAAAAGCAGGATATACAATCACATGAGCCTCGACGGTTTTACCTTTTAAAAATATAAAACCCCAGACATCTAACAATGCCCAACAATACTGTAAGCATATACAATAAGGTCATATGCATGTCGTACTATTTTACGGTATTTCACCGCAGGACAACCACTTGCCCCCATATATAATTCTTAGCGGTCTTTCACTGCAGAACATCACATGCCCCGGTCTTTCACCGCAGGACATTCACATTCCCCTATATATAATTCTTAGCGGTCTTTCACCGCAAGACAATCACATGCCCCCATATGCAAATTTTTCGTATGATTCAACAGATAAAAGTACACACACAACTATATACTGAATATCTACATACATATCATCATATCATTCTCGTAAACATAGAAGGGTTTCACATCTCAATGAAATGTTTAAATCCAAGCTCAACTCCAAGAGTTAGCTCCAAACCTCCAGAAATACAGTTTTCAATATTTTCACAAAACTTTCATTTTCAAAACTACCTTTTGAAAACCAAACAACCACCATTCATATCAAGAAATAAACCAAGAAAAGCACAAAACATGTTTTTTACCCAAAAAAATAAGGTTTAAACATAAATATAACATTTAGAGCATTTTCAACCGGTGCAAAGGTCTATAATTGCACGTAGCACCATTTAACAACAATATAGTCTAGAATCCTACCTCAGTGAGTCAAAACTCGAAACCTCATAAATTGAACCTCGTCGGAACGAGAATCTGTCAGGATGGAAGTGAAGCCAACAGCGTGAATAATAAGGATCCACAAGCTGATTGTCAAAAACTAGGCTCGGGCACCACGAAAATCTAAAGAGAAGGTGGAAAGTTTGAGAGAAAAATGTTTTTTTGTAAAGAAAACAGGCGTTGGAATACTTACAGGTCTCGGCAAACAGGGCATCCAGTAGACTGGATTGCCAATCAAGTCGATTGAAGGAGTTCTGGATCTCAAAAACTCCTCCACCGCCACACCTCAATCGACTGGATGGCTCAATCCAGTCAAATGGACAAGCCTACTGTCGACCCAGTCGACAGGATCCTTCAGTCCAGTTGACTGGACTGCTGGGAATTAGGTTTTTCTGCGTCAAAACAGGTTTTTCAACCTCAAGACCAACCAAACTAGCCAAAATGAAACCCGTGAAAGCGCAAAACACATTACGCATGTTGTTCTACAACAATGAAGTATAAACCATTCATCGAGGATATACATATAACGAAAAAAAACACGTCAAACATGTATATATCATAAAATGAAATGAAACTGGATCTCACAACTCTCCCTCCCTTAAGAAATTTTGCCCCCGAAATTCACTACAAGGCTACAAGGCAAACAACTCTGGGTATCTCGTACGAACCCCAGACTCATGTTCCCATGTCGCTTCCTCAACCCCGTGATGAATCCATAAGACCTTGACATAAGCAATGGTCCTCCCTCTCAACACTTGCTCCTTCGTGTCCAGAATTTTCACAGGCCTCTCCTCATATGTAACATCCTCATCTACCTGTAACTCAACCCAATCCAGAACATGTGACGAGTCAGGCTCGT
>JAULJZ010087607.1:0-12412 GCA_032270985.1 Heliamphora pulchella
TTCAACAGAGTAACGGGATCGGCCTTGCAATATTCCGATACGTAACGGCCGATCCGTTACGTATCGGACGTTATTTAAAACACTGTTATAAATCAGATATTAGTTAGGGTCAAAAAATTGGCCTAATTAAACCTTTAAGTCTTGTCAGAGACAGCCTCTACATTCTTTACCCGTCTACAGTTTTTCTCTCTCCTCCCACAAAAATTTCATCCATCTTTGCAACATGCCAGAGGACTTTCTTGAAGCAAAATTCAGGTTAAATGCATATTTAAGAAAATAAAAGGGAAACAAGCTTTGGTGAAGATTGCCGTCCATCCTGTTTGCAATTAATAAACAGAAGACGAATAATAGTCCGTTCAAAAGAAATCAGGGATTGGTGCTTAATTATTTTTTTATAACAAATTCTCCCCCCACCCCCCCCCCAAAAAAAAAAGGAAGAAGAAGAAGATATCAACTGGTTCATTATACAAGTAATTATCAGGAATTGGAGCCTAATTATGCAAATAATTCCACTTCAACATATTATAGATGTAAAATTCAAGCAAAGAATCGTCACTGTTTCAACTGGTTCATTTAAAAAACAAGATATTAACCAGAATACTGACCGTTTCAACTCGTGAATTAACCAGTTCCAATCTTTTCTCAGCGTCTTGTGCTTTAGACTCTAAAAGGTGAAGCTCGAAGTTGTTTTTTCTTAAAACAGCCCAAAGAAGTCGGACCTAAGAAACCCCACTTCTACATTTTCAATAAGGTGAACAATCAAAACATCAAGCAATGTAAAGAAAAAATGTACGAGGTAAATATAATAAAGCCAAACCTCTTCTTCCAGCTGATTAAGCCTTTCATTTGCCTGAAACGACTCACCCTAAAATTAAAACAATCAAATACTCATACAACATATCATAAGCACCATTATGGTATGCAGATTCCCCACCCCACCCCAACCCAACCCACAAACACACACACACACACAGAGGAGCACTATTCACTACATCTTGCTGGGTTTAGCTTTATTTATGATTGATAAAAGATAAATAATCTAGGCTTTATACACGAATATGTCCCACAATCGACTTGTCTATTCTAATATACTGTTGTCACCAAAATCAGTGGAGCAAATACTACATTAGAAGCAAGGAAGGATTTCCTTTTTACTTCTTTTAGAGTCAGAGAGTTTAATTACCTTATAATTTATGAATTATGGTGTATTTTGAGTTAAGTGTGGACTAGAAACAAGGTACAGTGAAGAATCATGATTGTAAATACACCCAAAGCAGACCATTTCAGTATCTGGTTTGGTTAACCAACCGAGCAGCAAGTTAAAAATATAAAACCATAAAAGGAACATTTTGATGCAAGTAGAACCAAATGGATGAAATAGGGGAATGTTCCCAAAGTTTCACATTACTGCAATCGAGAATCTTGCCAATAAAGTCACTATTATCAAACTGAGCGTGTCAACATGAATGAGCAAAAAGACAAAAGATAATCAGATACCAAACCAACTAGATCAAAAGGCAAAGGTAAGCTAAAATACCGCATCATGCACGGCAATTAATTATCTTCTCATTGGAGTCATTTCACAAACACTTGCCATGGTAAGGAAGAAAGGGAGACCAAGCACACTTAGATAGTGCAGTACAACGGAGAGTTGTATGTTGCATTCGAACTAGAAACAGGACCGTTAAACTTAAATAGAGTAAATCAAGAAAAAGATTTATCTAATCAACTCAAGAATTTAGAATGAAGTAAATTTGACTGGAATAATAGAAAAAACATGGTAGACTATATTCTACACATTATAATAAAAGTATAGGTTAAGTGCCAATATAAACTAGTCCCGATATCAATTGATCCACACGCTGACTATTGAGTTTGGTCTTGTTCTTAACTACTTGGACATGACTTTTGTTCAGTGTAGAGGTGCCAAGCAGTAAACTATTATGTTAAAAGACTCCAAAGTTCGAATTCTTGTAGAAGTGCCATTATTTTCCCGTACAAGTCAATAAACAATTACATAAGAGAACTTTATCCTGAAGGAATTTACTCGTTTAATTGTTATAACATAGAAACCTGCTCTGGTCTCCTTTCAAATAAAGCAGGAAATGAAAAAATCAGCCACAATATAGGCAGCTAACACTACATGCAATTGTACCATCTACCAAGTTACACATGGAGCATACTCTTCTTGCAGATAGCAATTCCCACAGAAAACTCATACACTGTTCTAAGAATTTGTCCACAAATTCTTCTTGCTTTGCAAATTTTGGTTTGCTCAATGATAGCATGAATCAGTGATAGCAACCGAAATCCAAACCAAACCAAAACAAGGGTCGGTTATGGCAATAATGATAAAAAATGCATATACAGGATGGATTAATCCCAATACTAATTAGATGTGTATTCAATGTATTTAACATTTCATGGGGCTGGACATGCAATGTACAACTCTATCATTAATCTGCGACATTATGCCCATCTTTGTCCAATAAAAGCATCCAATGCACAAAAATGAATCTAGAACTGCTGAGCTCGCTAACGCGTTATTTAGAAATCTCTTCAAAGAGTAAACCACTACTTCAGTAATTTTTCCAGATGCCTGGATTTTTTAATCTTTCTCTTAATAATGCTTGGCAATCTTATTTGGATGGAAAATAGGTAAGGTTGGAATATCATAACTTTCATTCTAACCTGTTCGTGACCAAGTAGTATTTTTCTTATGCCCCTTCCCTTCCTTGTCCTTGAGATGAACATAAAGCCAAGGAAAATTAAAAAGTTAAATAATACACCAACTACAAGAAATGCTTCTTGCAGGAAGAAGAGGCCGTAGAACCAATACAACCAATTGAATCCAACCTTCAAAATGTACGGATCCATTCTCTAAAATAAAAAAATAACTTCTGAAAAGTATGCTGCTGATGGAAACCATTATAGTGGTCAACCGAAAAAGTAGAATTCCTGCCATACCATAATGCCTATTATCTAGCTCTAGAAGCTTTGCAGGAGCAAGCAAGACAAGGTAGCTCTGCTTCATAGACAAGGCTCGTTCCGTATTTGACTTACGAGCTCGTGTAGTACCCACCCCTCTCTCTAAAGGGGCTTATAAACTCCAGTTGTGCCATATTGAATTGAAATTCACTTCAACTATCAACATAACACTGCTACAATCACCATACATTGTATGAAAACATGCTAAATTAAATATCTAAAACAGTTCCAAAGAAGTTTCTCACGAAAAACATGAAAACAAAACCAAAATAGAGAATGTGTTGGATTTGGATGTATGTGTGTTAGCACTCATCAGGGGGTACAAACAAAACACCTCCTAACAGCATATTGTATAAATAGGCGAACCTTTAAGCTGGACAATGATGATTGTAGACGATCCATCTCATGGGTCATCTCCTCAATTAGCTTCTGACTTTCTTTGAGATATAGGCTTTTGGCATTTATGTCCTGGGTAACTTCCTCGACTATGGACTCTACATGAATATGCACAGATCATGTTGAGATATATAGTTTTTTTTTTTTTCCTGATTAGTAGATTCATACAAAGTTTTAGGAAGTAAAAATACAAGACAACATTCAGTTGAACTTTTCTTATGGCGTTGGCATGGGGATAAGGCATAATAAGCTACCCTGGTAGAGAGTCCTATCTGAAGGTATCTTTTCGTAAAACTATATGGGTAATGCATTATAAGAAGGTCAAGAGATTGTAAGAAGCAAGAAAAGAAAAGTGGATAACATGAATATAGAAAATGTCCAACATCAACATGTTATGTATGTTGGGATGGATATCATAAAAATCCAAATATAATAGTATGGCAAGGTTTACGTTGAAATTTTGTCACAATTTCTTTTCATTTGTAATCCCATAAATGCACTTCTACCATTTATTTTTGCTCTCTCAACTACCTACCTAGTATTTCTAAACCATTCGTGCCATAATTGGCTCTTGGATCTGAATAACTAAAAAGATACGATTATAACTTTAAACAGAAATTACAAGTTAAAATTGTAAATTTATAACTTCAAGTAATAGAATTTATGTTTATTGATATAGAATTATAAACTACAAGCAAAAAGATATAAGCTCACTTGCTTGGATATTCCTAATTTTTTGTTGAGTTATAAGCTAAAAGCTAAAGCATAAGCTCAAACAAACACTAACCATGTTTTATTACCGGTATAGAAATAGGGGGATTGGTAATTAGTTGGAATTTTTCTTGGATTATTAATGAGAGGGGATTAGTAGTAATGAATGAATCTCATAAAATTTGTTTGTTTTAGAGAGTGGACTATATAATAATATGTTCTTTTTTTGCACAAAATTAGTAGATTAATGTTGATAGTGTTTTTCTTAGTTCTATATTTACCGTTCAAAATAAAAGTAATCCCAATTCCCTTGGTTAAACAAACAAATCATTGTGGGCCCCAATGAATTGCTAATCCAATGGCATCCCATAATGCCCTAATCAAACATGACTAATCTCAATTTTCTTTCTTTAAGTATTGTAAGATTGCATCATTAGATTCACATTATATCTACACGCAATTCACTCAATCTCTAACAATTACCTGTTCCATAGGCTGTTGAAAATCAACACAGCTTAAGCATTTGAAATTATCAAATCCACAAACATCATGGAGGGCAAGTTGTCAACAGTTCTAAGTGACCAAAAGAAACCAAATAATGGTCTACAGGATGCCTTCATTACAAAAAGCAATCCAACTATCCAACCATCTCATTGAGGAGCACTCCTCACAATGTAGAATACTAAATCCTTAAAAACTTCTTTAAAAAGAAAGAAGAAGAAACACAAACCCCCCTCTACACTATTATATAAAACAAAACGTTGTAGACTCTTTAAGCTTTAAAGTCCATCCATAATTTTTTAAAAATTGTAATTTTTTTAATATTTAATAATGTGTCACAATTCGAATGGTTCAAATTTATATTATCCATATTATTCTATCCTAATAAATTTTGAAGTTTATCTAAATAAACTTGTCCTATTTATCCTGATATATCTATTTTAAAACTTTAATATATTATCATTCCAAACTCCTTTTTTAACTCTAAACTATATCTAAGAATAAATAATTTTTTTAATATTCAGAAATATGTACAACAATTCGTTTGTACAAGTTTAAATTATCCATATTACCTTATCCTAATAAACCTTGGTATTTATCCTAAATCAAACTTATCATATATATCCCGATATAACTATTTTTTAACTTTAAAATATTATCCTTTTAAACTTTATTTTTATACTTTGAAAAATATACTCATATAACTCTTAATTTTTTTGATGTAAAAAACATTATTGTAAAAAAATATATCATATAAAATCTTATCCATAGTAGTTTTAAATCTTATCCTATTTATCTTGATATGGAGATTTTTTTAAAGGATATTAATGCTTACCAAATGAAAATTTTATTAAAAGGAGATTAATACCCATCAAAAAGATTTTTTCCCGTTTAAATTAAATACTTGTCATATCTCTCCTTCATATTAAACCTACATTCTCTACTTTATCAACCTTTCTTTCTCTTTCTAATTTTCACAGCCAAATCTACACAGCCAAAGGACACAATAGTTGAGGCACGGAACAATCAAAAGGCCATCGACAATTATGCTTTAAAAGTAGTTTGTATATTTTTTAATCTTTATTATTATTATTTCTTTTTTTATTTTTCATTTGTACTTTGATTTTGTTTTCTTTAGTTTGTATTGTACTTTTAAAAAAAACACATTAGAAAAGATAAGTGTTTTGATTTGGGGGTAGCGAGAGGACTTCACAAAAAAATAATTCACACCCAAGTTGACAAGATGGGAGTTGAGTTAAGGGAAAAAAATCTTGCGAGAAGAAGAGTTGGTTGAGGTCTCGATGATTATGGATGGTAATGGCAGCAGTAGAGGTGGAAATCAGGAGAAAGGTGCAGATAAGAGAAGGACGAGCAAAACGAATGCAAAGCTCTTTCTAATCAATCTGATATTTCTAATTTATATTGATATCTAATTAAGGTTCTGAGTGTCTATATGCTTTTGTAATATTCAATTATACAAATATTTTTAGATATACCATGAATTATTTATTTAGATAAGAAGGTCATAGTTTTTTCAAAAAATAATTTAATGCGCTAAAACATGCATAGCACGGGTTCCTTGTTGGCGTGTGCATATGTGTGTGTGTGTGTGCGTATCAATGGTATGTGTTATGAAGAGTAAGTGTTGGGTTTACTAAATCCATCTAGCACAGAGACATGATCACTGATCAATAGTAGAATTGAATTGTATTAGTTATTCGGTGGGATAAGATAAATGATGGGACTATATTGCATTAGTTATATTGTGGAATTGAATTGTATTAGTCATAATTAAATAATTAGATATAATTATTTTTAACTATGGTATAAAGAAACACTCCAAAAAATTAATCTGCCACAATACCACAATCTATATGGTCCCGATTTAATACATTACATACCGTGTAATTTCTCCAAACACCGCAATTCATATAGTATTAGTTATCCCATATTTAATACCTTGCATACCGCATAACTTATCTAATAGTTTAATGCAGATGATTGCTCGGCCAAAAAAGCAAGGGGATTGAGTTTTATTAATTTTTAATGAGGCAAAGCAACTAGGGACTCGATTTCACTAAATTTTTAGTGCAATCCAAGGTATCGGGATATCGAACGAGACCGAACGAAACCAAAAGCTACCATTTAATCAATTGGGCGCCGGTTAATTTCTTAGTTTTATGGGTTTAAACAGAATCGAAACACTGGAATCAAACTTCCTTTTTGTAAAACAAACAAACAAACAAATTATATGAATTGCATTAGTCCAACAAAATTAAAAGAAATCATATTCCTGTTGCATACGAATGCACCTGTTTCTTCATCTGTATGTGCGATTGTAATAAACGTGTATTGCAATTTGAAGGTATAATTACCTAATCGAGCGATCTTGAGCTTCGCCTCTTCCAGCTCGCGGAATAAATGAAGATTCTGCTGGTTTCCAAGTGATGTTTCAATGCCGATCTGAGGAATAGAAGGAGTGGATTCAGACGGAACGATGAGATGATAAAGTATGGCGGGAAGCAAAACCAGTGAAACCGCCATTCTCGTCTTGCTCTGCGCTCTCGTTTGTGACTACAGCTCCTCTCCGATTCTTAATTCGTCAGACAATTAATTTTACAGAAGAAAAAAAAATAACTTTTAATTGAAACCAAATAGAGCATAACTTAATAAGAAATTAGTAACAACGTTTTGCTAATAAAAAGTAATAAAAATATTAAACTTAACAAAATTTTCGGGAAAAAAAAGGAATGTAAAGATTTTTTAAAAGAAAACTAGAACAGTTACAATGTAATTTAAAACCGGAAGAAAAAGAGAGTAGAAAAATAGTGTGATTTTTAAATTGTGCCCTTAAACTTTTCAAATGAAATAAGTTATATATAAAAGAATTTTTTAATGGCCATTTTAAAAAGAAATAATTCACAAGGCTTTAAATTAGAAGAACACCAAATTGGTGCTTTTTTTTTAATATAACAGTATAGATATCATTGAAAATATATATTTTTTAATAAAAAAATAAGTAATAAATGTAATGTTAACTTTTTAAAGTACTAATATAATTTAGTTATCAACATTACTATTTTCTAATTAATTTAATTTTTTTATGAATGAACTTCACAAGGTAGTAAATGCCCGATTCAATTTATCTAAGTAAAATCAGCTTGCACAATGTAACAAAAAAATGGAAGTCTCTCCAATTATTCAAGAACTTCTTGTTAGTCCCCAAAAAAAAAAAAAACTCAAAAATAACAGTGCTAAATGAAAAAAAAAAATTGACACTCTATAAAAAAAACAAAAAAAAACGATCCATTTGTTAAACAGTTTGTTGTAGTTAAAAATATTAAATTTATAGACCTATAACTGAAAAGACAAGTGCTTGTAATTTCAAGTAAAGTTATAAATGTACGGGGTGTCCTGTAAATCATATTTGTTTGAAGGGTTAAAACGGCGAGGTCTAATGAGGAAAATGTTCGTCGGCCTTCAAGTGCTCCATTTATCGAAATTTTACAACAAAAAAAAACCAGTCGGCGGTCGAAGGGAGGGGCTCCGACGCCCAAGTTAGCTTTGCCCATGATAGAGAAAACCCAAATATTAAAAATGCAGCTCTCCTCCCTCAACTGGGCGAGAGGAATATATATATATATCCAAAGAGAGAGGGAGAGAGATAAAGTGACCTTGTGTGTTGTTCCATCCTTGTCAGGATGGGACAGAGAGAATGATGGCTTGATGGACCCTGAGAGGGTTTTTTGTCGGGGGAGATTTACTCCTCCACAATAAGTATTTGTTATACTTGTAAATTTAGGGATAAATTTTTCTTTATATCCTCTTTTCTTTATACCTCCCAATATTTTATTTTGAAGATTTGAAATGAGTTTACAATGATAATACAAACCATTTAGTTCACAGTTCTCGTAGAGAATATTATTTATGAAAAAAAAATAATAAAAATAAATAAAATTTGTTCATATATTTTATCAACGTTCAATTAAGCTAACTTTTTTAATAGTTATTGTGCAAGAGCTATCAGACAAATAGCTTGGATCATCTTTGTGCGCCACCCAGGCCCACAAAATGGGGTCTTAAAAAGAATGAAGGGATAAGTATGGTTCCTATGGAGATGAGCTGCTCCTGTAAATTTATATTTATTAAATTAAAAAAAAAGTTATAACCATACTTATTTATACTTTATATTTTTATTTTTATTTTTATGAAATTAAGCTAAAAAAAATAAACACGCATTCTCATAACATTACATCATTGCTACGAATTACCAGCATTACACAATAAATGTGTTAACTAAATTGAGTTGTTTTTCTAATTATTATTTTTTTTTGTCATAATTATATGCTACAGTGTCTATATCTATGCTATTTTATAAAACAAAACAATATAGACTCTTTAACTCCTGTTCTAATTTACAAAAAAAAAATGTATAATTTCTTAAATATTTAAAAATATATGTTAAAATACGATTGGACAATGATAATAATTATTAAATATGTTAAGGATAAATTTGAATGTAATTTAAAAACCTGATTTGTATATCTAATCTATTGGTAACAAAATAAATACCTAATAAGATAAACCCAAATTCTTTGATTTCAAATAACCACATAAGATAAACATAAACTCTTTTTTTATTTGGAATAATCACATTCTCTTAGCCTTCATTATGTTCCGTCACATTTCATTAGCCTTCGTTACGTTTCAGAGCCACGATGTCGATTCCATTTAATAGTTAATAGTTGTTGTCACGCCCCGAAAGTGTAAGAATAAAAACCCACACAATTGATAAAAAAAAGAACCCGGTTTAAAGAATTCAAGCTCAAGGAATTACAAAAAATAACTCTTTATTTTGAAACCATCTAAAACATTCAACTTTCTTGCCAAAAGAAGAATAAAAGTAAACATTTGGCTTGTAAAACACTTTATAAAAATAGGTTAATTTATGCTCCAAAAGGGTGCCTAAGGGGCACCGAACAAACCATTTTTTAAACCAAAGTTTCAAAAAGTTTTACTCAGTAAAATCCGCTCGAACGAACCCTAAATGTTTCCAAACACTAAGCGTTGGAAAAACACTAAAAAATCTTATACTTTGAACATAGTTTTCGTACACTAAAAACTTGAAGTTAAAACATATAATTAACATTGAAATAACTTTCAACTTATCAAAACTTAAAAATCATCATTCTAAACCATAGAATTTTATACGAAAATCAAGAAATTAACCCAAATAAAGAATCTGACGATCTTATATGCATACAAGTCATGAGTGCAAGGCCTTAGAACCTTACAAAACAGGTTACTCCAACCCAAATACATTCGTCCAATGTATCCAAAAGAATTACATTTACAATTCTAATTCTTAACAGATTCTATTACAGAACATGTAATTCTATCAAAATTGTACAAAAGGGTCTCCAAGACCATACCCCTTTCTTTCTACTATCACCTGAAATGTATTTAAAGAGCATGAACCAAAACTCATAGAAAATTTACTAAAGAGGAACAAATGCATGACATGCGAGAATGATCACGTGAATGCACAACACATTTTTATTCAAAATTAATTCCACTTTTCTAACAAATTCATATTCACATAACCGGTTTTTTCATACAAAACTAACTCCATTTACACACACAAAACCATAGTTTTAATCCTCTACTTCCTTATTATTTTCAAACATTCCCAATGTCTTCCCATTCTCGATTACTTTCCACATTTACCTCAATTCTCAACCGTTCAATCATGGTTTTACAAACCGAACTTAACTCATGAATTATTTTACGGTCTTCCACCGTGGGCCAAGTATCTCATCCAATTCAATTCATCGACTATTTTATGGTTTTCACTGTGGGTCAAGTATCCCACCCAATTATGATTTAAATTCTCAGAACCAACACCGGACGAACTTATAGACCTACACCGCGTTATTACCGACCGGGGTCATGCGAAGCACACTAAGTAACAGTGTATTCCATAACCCGTCACAATTAACCCTTTCTTCTCAGTTATTAGTTAACAGATAAGTCACCCAATTTGCACAATTTTTCGGTCTTGCACCGTATAACTAGACTAGCCTATAATTACAATCCACGAATCTCAAATCAGTTCACTTATTTTATAATTTTTCAAGATTTCAAGTACGAGTTTAACCTAAACATGGTTCTTCTTGTCAACACCTAACACGCTTAGGGTCAAGCCATTAAATGCACACTTTGTTTCTCATACGTTTAACATTTGGGTTTAATTAATTTAAAAACTTAAACCAATCTTCTCATTGTTACATATCACCAAAAACTCATATGACCGCAACCCCACAGATTCAACATGAATAGCATGATAGATTTAATATAAATCATCCATAAACATAAGATTCAACATACTTCAACCTCAAATCTCAACCTACGATTTAAAAAATATATAATTTTCATGTTTCTATATATATACACAAAATATACAACTCATATCCAGCAATAGTCATATATTCTATCTTTTTTATGATAAATTCACAAGAATCAAGACTTTAGTACCTCCAACAACGAAAATCATTAACCGAACAGTGAAACGAAAGCTTCCAACGAGTAGATTAATCCTCCAACATCCTATATACTCAAGAGAAGAGCAAAATGAATCCACCAACAGAGGGTATATAAAGCTCAAAGATGTTCCTATGAGGTTCTAGGGTTGGGGTTTCGAGTTAAAAGAAGGGGAGAGGAGAGGAAAATGAAAATAAAACACCCAACTCGTGCCTTTGAAATGTTGATGCCGACAATCCGCTCGAGCAGACTCGTGACCACTCGAGCAATCTCCGCTTTGCGTGGTTCCGAAAAAAAGATACCTATAAGGTTCAAATTTTGTGCTTCGTCTAGTTTTTGATAAAAAAGAAATTATATGTGCGTGTTTTTTGCGACTTCATATTAATATTAAAAAATATATTTTTTAATTAAAAATGAATCCAGTGACACAGTTGAGTAGGCACATACTAAGATAAAAAAAAGCTTATTTTCACTATTTTACGGCAAAGCGTAGCTACAATCCGATTATAAGAAGAAAAAAAAAACTAATTTGAGATAGGGCTTCATCTATTTTTTAGGTTACTAATATGTTTTTGTATATGTGCATTTTTTGCTACTTAATATTAATAGATATATTTTGCTTAAACGCAGTTGCGCAAGAATTACAAAAAATGAATGTGTTTTTCTTAATTAAAAGGGGAATCGGTTACACAGTTGAGTAGATACGGATTGAGGAAAGAAAAAAATTAGTATTTGTTTTTAAGGTAACTAATCTGCTAAATTTTTACTTTACTGTCATCTCTTGCTAATGTATAGTTATATGATAAAAAAAAACTCTGGTGCAGTTGAGTAGATACGGCAAAGATCAAGCTTTGTTTATTTATTTATTTTTGATAAAAAAAAATTCTGCTAAAAGTGTAGCAACCCGTGTATATGTAAGTAACCAAGAAATAAAATTAAACACAAAAATATATATATATATATATATATATCATTTTGTATGTCTCACGTTCATAATTAAAAAAAATATATAAGATTAAGCAAACAGGCACCACACTCCCACCCATAAGAACCACGTGTATTTGTCTCTCCCAATCATTGTTTTCTTCATAATTGTCTTCCCAAGTCTCCATCACTCCATCTTATATAAGGCAATGAGAGACTTGGGAAAAACAAATAAAAAATAACAAGTTCAGGAAATATCTGGGGTTGGCTATCTGATTCACATTTATTATTATTATACGGGCTATTGTCAATATAGTTGAGACACATATATTTAGATTATTTATTTTTATAA
>JAULJZ010087618.1:0-12412 GCA_032270985.1 Heliamphora pulchella
GGCAGTATCTTGGGCAGCAAGTCTATCTGAGAGTGTGTAACCCAATACGCAGCCTCGCCAACGAATATGACATTCCTTCTAATGTTCTTCTCTGTGGCAAAGCTGCCGGGCGACACCCCTGATCATATGATTGATTATATATGTTAGAATTCTGTTGTTTCAGTCATGAGGGTTTGACTGCAAGAGAAGACAGACCTGAGAGGGTGAGGGTGAGGGTGAGGGTGAGGAGGCTTTTCTAAATCTTCAGGATTCTTGGTTTGTTTTATTGCAAAAACTATAGGGGATTATTAATCTTACTTTCACTTTAATGATCAGAGACTCAATGTGATTATATTATTCACTCGGATTTATTATTATTATTATTATTGTTGTTGTTGTTGTTGGGGGGATAGTGGTGGTTGTTGAAAATCCCTTTTTAAAAATTGATTTGCATTAATCGATATAACATAATCAATCATACACAAATAAATACAACACGAGGCACACGGTTTTTAACGTGGAAACCCCTACTCGAGTAAAAATAACAATATTAATCCAAGTTTAAGTAAATTAAGCATTATAAATAAATTTTGGTTACAAGAGATCTTGCAAAATTATCGTTGAATCCACGACTTACGAAAGTAAGTTGCCAAATTTACGCACACCAAATAGTGTTTGATTGCTAATAGAATTTAGCTCGGACTTTTGCCTTAAGAATTTACTCAAGACTCACCACGAACTGGTCAAAGAATGAAGGTGTGCTGTTTGATGATCTTTGTGAGTGCCCTTGAATCAATAAAATTTTAGATAAACTTCTTCTTGAAAGCTCACAACAATTGGAGAGAGATAATGCACTCAAAGACTGGTTGCACAAATCATAGTAATAATTTAAAGCAGTCTCGCGAAACAGACCGATCAATCGGTCTAACCACCGATCGGCCGGTGGTCGATCCATATCGATATATTTTTCGATACTTGCAGTAATTGTGCAGATTGATTGATCGGTGATCAATTTGTATTAATCTGTATCAATTTATCTATCAATCCGTTAGGCAAATTTTGTAATATAAGCATTCAAACTTTAAACCAGTTCAAACCTTGGTTCTATGACTAAGAATATTTAACTAAAAAAAAAGAACTTTTTACATGGAATTAAATGTTACAAAAAATTAATGAGTGTTTTTCAAACGGGATGCCAAATTAACCTAGGATCTAAATCTTAATAATCCTCTATTTGGCAATTCTGTGACAAAATACTCTTAAATCTAAACCAATCAAACTATAAAACCAATTATCATTGAAACTCCTGAGCAATTGAGTTATATACCAGCAAGTTGCAAAACTAACACCAAACAAATACCACGTGAAATAGAATGTGCGGTATAAAAATAATAAAGCTAAACAAGATTTCTCCCCCTTAGCTAGATATCTCTCCCCCTTAGCAACACTTGCATGGCACTCTCTCTTTTTTTTGTCACGAATTGATAAACTCAACCAAAACAAAACTAAAAAAATTAAAAAATATTTTAAAAATAAGAGAGGCCATGAAACACAGAAAGACCAAATTTTTTTATTACTATTATTGTAACACGTAGAAACCAAGAAAAAACCAAAAATATAATCATCTCGACTTAAAAACTCCATCAATTTCATGCATAGTCTCATATATTGCAAAGAAAAAGTTCATGCGATCCATGTGAGTACAAATAAATGTAAGTGAGAAAAAGTACATTACACATTCATGATATTAAATTTCATGAATTTCTCAAAGTTAAAGTATATGTGAGTAATGATATACGTCAACTCCAAGATAAATCTTAAATGAGATCGATGTGGCTGAACCACATTCACATAAGAAATATGAAATTTCATATAAGTCAAACCGGTTAGACATCTCATGTATATTTGTTGATGCAATATAAAATTCTCCCTCACAAATAGCTTTTTTTTTTGTTTTTCTCATGGCTTTCACCAGTGGCTCTCACACTAATTGCAAAAAGTAAGACAAACGCGTATAGATAGCTCTTTCCTCAAGCCTTATATAGAATCGAACCTCAGGAAAGTACTTAACATGAACATAAGCAACATCAGGATGAGAGTACTAACTTGAGGATCAATTTATAAAACTCAATAATTGTTATGTCATAAAGGTCTATAAAAGAAATTTGAACTCAAGTGCGGGAACTTTTACATTGATTCAATCATGGAAGTGCATATATTTTGGAGAGAAAACATATTATTCATATCCCAAAAATAGAAATACAGAATTCAACCATTGTCAATAACCACACATAATCAATATATGAAAATACTCTGATAAATATGAAAAGATGCATAGTCTTCAAGAAGCTTTCAAGATCGCAATAAGAAAATATTTTTTTTATTTTTTTTAAACTGATAAGACTCAACAAGAACACACAAAAAATGCAACCGAAACTACAAAGAAACGAAGAAAATCCTAAAAATCGTATAAACTGATAAGACTCAAACAAACAAACACCTAAGAATTATCTAAGGAAAACGAACCTAAAGAAAAAACTAATGGTTTTGACATGCAAGAAGACTGTCTAAATCACCTTTTCTTACTCAAGAAATCACAGCCTTCGATCTAGGAGCACTATGCAATTTTTAACAATAAATCCTAATATGACCCAAAACACTATAATGATGGCAAATATGTGCAAAATCACCATGCGATGCATAAACTCTCCTCAATTTTATATGACCAAGAATACCACAATAATGACAGGTTGTACTTAGCCTTACATACCTCATCATATGAAATAGTGGTTTTGTCCATCTAATTTCTCCACTTTGCATTGGTTTATGTTGAGGAACCAATTCCTACCTTTTTTGGGCCTATCACTTTTGCTTTGACAGCTTGCACAGAAATATGTGCAACTATTTTTTAAGTCAACTAGTTGACCTTCTTTTTTTCTTTTAGAGAGTTACTTGATGAGGTTCTAGTGAATCCAAGTCCTGTTCTGTCCATCACTATTTTTTGTTTTTCAAGCATTCCATCTAAAGCAAGTGTGCCTGGATTCCATTTCTTGAAAGTAGCCTAAGCATGTAAAACTTGGAGGTTGGAGAATATAAACCTCCTCATCCAGAATACCATGCAAGAATGCATTAGAAATATCGAGTTTCCTAATAGACCATTTTTGAGAAAGAGTTAAACATAATAGAAGACGAATAGTAGGCTGTTTGGCCACAAGGATAAACGTTTAATGAGAGTCAATACCATGCTCTTGATCGTAGCCTTTTGCAACTAGACGAGCTTTGTAACAAGCTAATGTCCCATCTGTATTCTTTTTGAGTTTAAATACCCATTCGCAGCCAATCACTTGACGATTAAGAGGTAGGCAAACCAAAGACCAAGTATGCTGATTTTTTAGTGCTTGAAATTCATCATGCATAGCAGAAGTCCAATGTGGGGATTGGAAGGCTTGCTTCACAGTAGCAGGCTCAATTATCATAGAAGAATTGGAAAGGGTAGAGGATATAGCTGAAAAATCATGTTTAGGCCTAGAACAACTAGATTTGGCTCTAGTGAGCATGGGATGAGAGTTAGCAACTACTGGTAAGGAGGATGGAAGTACAAGGGAAGGTAAAAGGTAGAGGGTGAACAGAAGGTCTAGGTAAAATAGGGATGGACAATGAAAGAGGACTAGAAGTTGTGTGTGGATGAGCAAAAACAGACAGAGAGGAAGAGGACACGTGTGATGTGGAAGAGAAATCTGATGTAGGTGTGACTGTGAGGGAGGTAAAGAGGGATTAATAGGATTAGTAGTAGATTGTTGAGGAGAAGAAGAGGGTCAGGAAAAGAAAAAAAACCTTCACCAAAAAAGGAGAGGCATGAGATTGCTGGATAGAGGAATCAGATTTAGCAAAAGGAAAGGAGAGTTCATAAAAGACTACATGCTTAGCCACAAAGATTCTTTTAGTGACAGGATCTAAACAACGATATCCTTTCATAGAGGGATGATATCCTAACAAGGTGTAGATTTGGAATCAAATTTGTGTGAAGTATATGGTTTTAACCATGGATAGCATTGGTAGCTAAACACTATGAAGAAGGTATAATCAGGTGTTTTGTGATATAAAATTTCTTAAGGGGTGAGTTGATTGAGAGGAGAACTTGGTAACCTATTAATTAAAAAACTAATAGTTGCAACTGCATCAGACCAATAGTGCGAAGGAACACAATTTTGCTGAAGAAAAGATATGGCTGTTTCAATTATGTGACGATGTTTCCTTTCGAACTCACCATTTTGAGCTTGTGTGCATGGACAGCTCATTTGATAAGCAATCCCTTTAGATATCAAAACTGATTTTAATCTATGGTTAATATATTCTCCCCGTCCATCACTTCTCAAAATTTTTATTTTGGCATCAAATTATCTTTCAACAGAAACCTGAAAGTGTGAAAAGATATCAAACACTTCACTTTATAGGATAACGGAAATATCTACGTGAATCTACTGAAATCATCCACAAAAATTACATAATGTTTGGAATTAGAACTAGACTGATTAAAGGGACCCCAGAATCAGTGTGAATGAGCTACAATGCTGCATTAACAGTAGAAACTGATTGTTGCAGTAGCATCCTATGACTTTTAGCAGTACAACAGTGAACACATAGAGGTAAAAGATGTTTATTTTGAATTGGAACATGAAGATGTCTCATAACGATCTAAAACTTTTTATTAGAATGGTGTCCCGATCTCTGGTGCCAAACTTGTGCAGTAGAAGTTGTTGTAGAGCAGATTTGAGTATAAGATGTTGAGTGAGGATGAGAAGTTGATGAATGAACTTGGTAAATTCCTTGACACAACGGGCCATTATACAGAAATCTTTTGGTGAGCTTGTCCTGGATCAAGAAAGAAATAGAATCAAATATAATAATGCAATTTTTATCTGATGTTAATCTACGGACATAAAGCAAATTGGAATTGATATGAGGAAAGGGACACGAAGAATATGCTTTAACTTGAGACAATGAGTTGGTGTTGGTAAGATTCCATCACTTATGTTCCGAATTGACAGATTTACTCCATTGCCTACTGTTACATGATCTATGCCATGATAAGGTTGATGAAGGTTCAAATTGTTCAAGTAATTTGTAATGTGATCTATTGCAGTAGTTTCCAAATACCAAGGACTTGGTTTTGACTGAACTCCGATAGTTGTTTTAACAGAGGCCTGAGCTTTGTATGCAGTGTTCTGAAGGTTAATATTGTTAGGACTTGAGGCTTGATAGTTGAGATCATGTCTAAAATAGTAATCTACAGCTGTATGGTTATTTCTTCCATAAATTTGACAAGAATTTCCTCGATTAAAGTTGGATGCGAAATTTGGAAAATTAGTCATTTTTGGTTGTCGTCTACCTCTGTTGTTGCATCTATTTCCTCTATGATTGTTTCTTCCTCTGTTCTTTAACTAAGGATTTCCTCTATAGTTACTAGAAAAACTTCATGAGTTGAAGTTGCGAACAGAGTAGCAAGCCATTGACAACTTGGTGTATTAGTAGCTTTAACAGATTCAACATGTATAGATTCAGCAATTAACAGAGATGACAATCGCTTTATAGACAAAGCATCATATCTAGTGCATATGTTTGTTTTAAAAGAATTATACCCATCTGGCAATCCATTTAATGTTAGCAAGATAAGATCTCCATCGTTCATATTTTCTGATGCTAACGTAATTTGATCTGAAAACCCTTAATTCTGTGAGATTTTTTTCAACAGATTCTCCATTCTTTTTTATGTTAAGAAGCTTGATCTTAAGTTTTTAATTACGTGATCTAGAGAGTGAAGTAAACTTTATTTCAAGAGTTTGCCATACCTCTTTATTGGTGTTCAGATGTAAACAGATGAGTATATCATTGGTTGATAAAATCGCTATAATACAGCTCGGCAAGTGCATATCTTCATTTTGGCCATTGTATGAATTTTGGATTTCTAATTTCTTTTCCTTCTCCGTCATTAATCAGTTCCAAAAGACATTCTTGCGATCCTTCTACATGTCCAAATAGATGGGTTGCTCGAAGAATATTGTGCAATTGGCTTTTCCAGAGTCATTTGAAGTATCTAATTTGACGGTAACCAAGGAACTGAGATTTACTAGCAGAAAATTGAGATTTGATGGAAGACCAAGAGAGGTGAAAGACAAAGCCATAATTAGGATCAAATACTCGTTTGAGTATTTTATGCTCTGATACCATGAAAGAACTATAGAACACGAACCAACAAGAAAAGAATCTGTTTTAGTTAAAACCAATCTCCTCGTCAACTGCACATCTGATCTACATAATATTTTTATATAGCTACTCCATGCACCGCCACACAACTGCCAACTGAAATCAGTTAGATTGGATCTTAATAAGATTGGTGAAGCCTTCGAAAATGTTATGGCAATAGATTCTTCAACTGGGAAGAGAGAAGATCTTATTCAAGCCAAAGTATTTATCGTTATAGAAAGAGAGGCCACTATAAATCAGTCCAGTAGCAAAAGGGTTGGGAATTTCATTTTACAAAATTAGAGTATTTGAGATGTTCGGGTAAGGGTATGTTGTGGGAGGAAATCTTGCTGAAACTCAACGAGAAAAAGAGTAGGAAACAGGCAGTAGGAAGTTGAAATACCAAACTATGTCCAAGTGAGAGATATGTCAGCAACTATGTCCATGGCCGGTGATGAGGAGCTACTAGAGGAAGGATGGCCAAAGGAAGATAAAGATGAAAGGGACCTTTTCTCTTATGTCGAGGAATCTAATTTAACCTTACATAAGATAGGTAAGGTCAATGAGAAGAACACATCACAAACAGGGGGTAGAAATATGAATGAGGTAACTTCAACAATCGAGAAGGTTGCTAATCAGTCGGGGTCAGAGGGCCAAATAGGTACATGGGAAAGAGAAGTTATTGATAAAAGATATGAATGGTTGGAGCGCATAATTTTGAGGCCTCCCCTAAATGAGGAAATGGAGAGAGAAAATATGTTAAAAGAAGGTCAGATTGGTAGCCTCAGGAGGGTAGAGGTTGACCAGGTTACAGAAAGGGTCATGGAGACTCAGGCCATAGGGAGGTGTGACTTGTTAATAAACACTACCAATTCAAGCGAACCATCCGTCGGTGAAGAGAATCCCAATGTTAGACTTGCGAATATAGGCCATTCTAGATAAGACAAGAGAGAACACACATATCAAACATTAAGAAGAAATAAGAAGAAAGTCTTGGTGAAGCTAGGCCCAGTGAATGGTTGGAGAAAGGGGAAAAGCATGAAGAAAAATCTGACTGAAAATGATATTCTGGGGGAAAGGAACACAAAGCTCCCTCTCATCATCTTCATCAGAACTTGTAATAGAGGGCGGAATCCCTGTTGGCAAGGTTTAAACACTAATGCAATGGAAGTTAGTAAGAGAAATCAGTGTTTAGAATGGACTTAAAAATCGTGACTTGGAATGTTCGAGGGTTGGGCAAAGGAGTAAAGAAGAGGATGGTAAAGAAAGTGTCTCGAGAACAAAAGATACAACTTCTGAGGCTTCAAGAGATTAAACTAAGCTCTGTCTTCAAGAGAAGTGAGGGCCATCTGGGGAGGCGGTGATAATTTTGAATGGTCAGCAGTTGCAGCAAATGGAGCCCCAGTGGGATTGTTGTGTATATGGGAATATGGTAGTTTCAGTACAGAGTAAAGTGGAAGGGAAGAACTACATTCTCTTAGTTGGGAAGAGGGAAGACAACTTTCAATGTTTAGTGGAAACATATACGCCCCTAACTATTAATGAAGCATAAATAGAGTCTCTATGGAAGGATTTGCTGACTTTTAAGCAGACATTTCAAATGCGATGGTGTATAGGAGGGGATTTTAATGAGATTCTTAAAGTGGAGGAGAGATAGGGATGCACAAGCCTTTCAAAAGGGATGAATGATTTTGTGGATTTTATTGACAAGATGGATGTTAAAAACATATCTCTGTTGGCAAGAAGATTTACTTGGTCTAATCTATAAGCTAATGTGTCAAGATGAGTAGACTAAATAGATTCTTTTTATCTAAGGATTAGCTTACCAAATACCCTCTGATTCAAAAGGCCTTACCAAGGTTTCTTTTAGATCACAATCCGGTTGTTTTGGAGAGAAAGGTTTTGGATTGGGGCCCTAAGCCATTCAGGTTTTATAACGCTTGGCTTACACCTACCCAAATTTCTCCTCTATAATAAGGAAGCTATGGAATGAAGAAGTTTGTCAAGGGTGGGGTGGGTATGCACTAATGAAGAAACTACAAGCTATCAAAAGGGGCATCAGGAAATGAAAAATTGAGGAAATTGGGAATACTGAAGATAGAATCCTAAAGATAACA
The DNA here is from genome assembly GCA_032270985.1 of Heliamphora pulchella. NCBI lineage: Eukaryota > Viridiplantae > Streptophyta > Magnoliopsida > Ericales > Sarraceniaceae > Heliamphora > Heliamphora pulchella. The sequence goes on from JAULJZ010087618.1 coordinate 8,340, forward strand.
TCTGAGTTGGAAGGTCTTAAAAAATAAGTTGAAGACAGAGAGATCTCACAATGGAGGAAAGCAAGGCTCTGCAAAATCTTAGGAGTAAATTGCAAGAGGCACACTTATGAGAGGAGAGTGAATGGAGACAGAAAGCTAAAGCTAATTGGGCAAAATTAGGGGACAGAAATACGGCTTACTTTCATGCAGTGGTTGGAGAAAGAGAAAGGAGAAATCACACGGGGCAGTTGCAAGGTCTAGGGAACCTCTTGTCAAAGCCTTTAGACATAATGCAAGCAGTGGTGGCCCACTTTAAAGAAGTGTACAAAGAACATGCCCATAGTAGACCCAATATAGATGGCATATTCAATGGAAGGTTACCTCAAGATAAAAGGGATAATTTTACCAAGCCCTTCACTAAGGAAGGGGTCAATGCAGCCATTGCTGACTGTGATGGGAATAAAGTCCCTGGCTCAAATGGCTTTAATTTCATGATCATCAGAAAATTCTTGTCTTTGATGGAAAATCAGATTCTAAGATTTATGGGGGATTTCTTCTATAATGGCATATTGGTGAAAGATCTTAACAACTCATTCATTGCTTTATTACCAAAGATTTGCAACCCTCAAGCCCTTCAAGATTATAGACCAATAAGTCTAATTGGTGTTGTGTACAAAATCTTCGCAAAGACTAGCAAATAGATTAAAATTAGTGGTTCATGATGTGGTGGGAGTGGAGCACACAACATTCATTAGAGGAAGACAGATTTTGGATGGCGTTTTGATTGCTAATGAGTTGATTGATATGTGGAAAAGGGAATACCAAAAAGGAGTGATTTTGAAGCTAGACTTCAACAAAGCTTATGATACTGTAAATTGGGCACATGCATTGAATATGATGAAGGGCTTTGGTTTTGGTAATAAATGGGTGAAATGGAGGGAATAATGCATGTCAACACCTTCTCCATCAGTGCTGGTTAATGGGGCCGTTACTGAAACTTTTGACATGAAAGAGGTGTCAATATTTTCCTTTTCTCTGAATGCCCTCTCTTTGAGATTCCACTCTATATATATACAAAATTGTTGCCTAAATTCATCCTAATTACAAGGCTGAAATTCAGCCATTAGAATCAATCTAATCTACCAGAAATGGAAAGAATAATCTGTATAATTAGGCCATAATTATGGCAAATATATCCTGATTGACAAAAGGGGCTAAGGCAAGGGGATCCACTATCTCTCTTCCTCTTTAACTTAGCAGTGGAAGGTCTCAACATTCTCTTTACAAGAGCTAAGGAGAAGAATCTCATTAAGAGAGTAGCATTGGGGAGTTAAGGTATGTGTATTAACCATTTGCAATTCGCTGATGAAACGATGTTGTTATGCAGGAATGACATTAAGGAATTGAGAAACATCAAAAGAATACTCAGATGCTTTGAACTCGTGTCAGGTTTGAAAGTAAATTACCATAAAAACGTGATTTGTGGATAGGGAATGAAGAAGGAAGAAGTAAAACCTTTGGTTGCAACAATCAAGTGCAAACAAAGTGCATTGCCTATTCAATTCTTAGGCATGCCTCTAGGGCAGAGATCAGGAGGACTACTTGGGAACCAATCATTAGCAAGTTTAGGAGAAAGTTGAAGGGATGAAAGAGGAACCAGTTATCTATGGCCGAGATAATAGTCTTAATCAAGTCATCCTTGGCAAATCTACCCACATATTTCCTTCCGATCTGTAAGATCCCAGAACACATCAAAGATCAACTTGAAAGTGTTCAAAGAAAGTTTTTTTGGAGGGGGAGGAAGAAGATAATAGAAAGCTTCACTTAGTGTCTTAGGAGAAGGTGATAACAAAAGTGGAATATGAGGGATTGGAAGTCTATCAACTGAGAGGGAAAAAATGAGGCCCTATTATCAAAACGGTGGTGGAGGTACAGTCATGAAAAGGAGGTTTTATGCAGAAGGTGTATGAACCAAATGCATGGTGGCAAAGAGGTGGAGTGGTTGCCTTCTATCTTCAATAGAAGAAAAGTTGGTAGGTAATGGAGGGAAGTCCTAGATATCGGATTGGTCAACTCAAAAGTGGGTCATATTATGAAACAACATCTTTTGTTGCAGGTGGGGAGTGAGGAAAGTATCAGTTTCTGGTTTGACTTATGGCTAAGACAACAACCATTAAAAGACGCAAATCATATGCTATATCGTCTAGCAACTAAGAAAGAAGCAACCATAGCTGATATTTGTTGAAAAATGGATGGATCCGGCGAGATGTTCAAGAGAACTTTTTTCTCATGGTAAGCAGCATGTTGAGACATACTGGTGGAATCGATGAAAAGAATCTTATCAGAAGGTAGGGGTCAGGATAGATACGTGTGGAATAGGGAACAATATCTAACATACTTGGTGAAATCTATTCGTAATTTCTTAGAAATTAGGCATGGGAGAAAGAAGGCAGGGGCAAGGAGAATTTGGATGCAATATGCTCCTCCAAAAAGTTTACTGTTCTGCTGGATGGCCATTCATGGCAACCAGTGAATTATTAGCGAGAAGGAGATTCCTAAAGCCTTGCAATAACCTTGTTGCGCTTTCTGCAGTAAGGTGGTGGAATCTACTGATCATTTATTTGTAACTTGTGATTTGGCATTGAGGGTATGGGCAGCTCTGATGAAGTGGTGGGGCGCACAATGGGCATCCTCAGGAACTCTCAAAGGTTTATTCAAGTTGTGGATAAAAGGAAATGAGAAAAAATTGAAAGGGCAAATATGGGGAATACCATTCGTAGCTGAAGTATGGTCAATATGGTTGGCAAGAAATAAAATGAAAGAATAGAGGCCGAAGAGATTGTCTATCTCATTAAGGTGAGAACTGGGCAGCTCAAGAAAAAACTCAAATGGAAAACAAACAGCCTTGAGGACCTAATCTTTAATCTTGAGGGAGTTCTTCATTAACAACTTATCGGACTGATTAAAAGTGATGAAGTAAGGGCATATCATTTGTGGAAGAAGCGGAGCCCCAACAGCAACTTAAGCCCTATAACATCAATTTTCTCTAGTTAGCTGTGTCAAAAGTGGCACAATAGTCTAAGCATGTCATTGTAACTATATCACATCAGTTGTGCTGGTTTAGGCTTCTTCTTTCTCTTTTCTCTATTGGTGTCTCACTAATTGCCCTTTTCCTCGAGGAGTTCCTCCTATGTATATCTGAGCTTTATTCTATAAATTGGTTTCCTTTGCTGTTCAAAAAAAAAATTATTTGATCATAAAATGTATACCACTCATTGGTATGCATGGTTGATGCTGATATGAACCATTGCTTATCAAAAAAGACCCCAAAAAAACTTTTTAAAGCAAAAATGTGACTTATATTTTGTATTTGATTATTCTTTTCCAATTCTGATCAATTCTTTCAATACTTAATAGATAATTCGTAAAGATGAATTGGAAAAATAAAAATTTGAACCGAAATATAAAAAAAGTTCATTGAAGATGAAACATGCGTGGCATGAAAAGGAAATTAAATGTTAATCTAAATACATGCATGGCGAAGGAATGAAATTTTCATGTTTTCTTATAAAGAACAAAGAAACAAAGGTAGTAATGAAGAAGATACAACACAAGAGTCTTGCCTGACCTACCCTAGTAAAGTGGAAGTATAATGAAATAATATCCTCATTGATGATTACTAACTGCTTAAGAATAAATGTATAGCTACATTGGATATGTACATTTCAAATGTTAATTAGTTTTTTTTCACCCTATCTTTTGATTATTTCTTGACTACTTCCACACCATGGTTTCATATTTATAGATTTTAATGAAATGCAGCAAAGCCTAATATAACGATTCAAGTGAACTACTGGTCCAATAACTTGAATAAAAAGTCTAACAATGTAGCCCAAAATGCTTAAACCCAAGTTATTAGTAGTAGGCCACAAGTTTTTTTATATACCACACTTAATTTCGATCTCTCACCAATATATGATGAGATATCACAATATCCTTCACTTAAATACGCAACGCCCTTATCGTGTGGCTCAAGTTCTTCTCCTAATTAGGATGTGGATATCAGTTTATTAAAAGACACTAAATAACCTATT
>JAULJZ010087629.1:0-12411 GCA_032270985.1 Heliamphora pulchella
TTGCGGGAGATCCTGATCCTATTGTGGCGACAGAGTGGCTGGAGTTGGTGACTCGGATCCTAGACACATTGCAGATTAAGGAGGACGAGTTGCGCATTTCTTTTACTACCTTTCAGCTGAGGGGTGCTGCTCATGCGTGGTGGAAGTATGCCAGGACCATCGCGGGAGTCACATGGGCCGCCTTTATAAGAGTGTTTCTGGAGAAATACTTCTCGACTTCGAAGAGGGACTTGTACAGGGAGGAGTTCTACACTCTTACCCAGGGGGCCACGGATGTTATGCAGTACGAGGCCAGGCTTACTTGTTTATCTTGGTTTGCATCAGAGTTGGTGAGCACAGACGAGCTGCGATCGATGAGGTTCGAGCGGGGATTGAGGCCAGCGATCAGGGAGCGTGTGGTCGCGATGGGACTTTGTGTCTTCATAGAGCTGGTGGAGGCAGCAGCAAGGGCGGAGAACACTATGATTGAGGTTTGAGCTTCTTGGGAAGCCAGGACACCTCAGGGTGGGACATAGGTACAGATTGGTGGGCGTTTCAGTAAGAGGCAGAGGTCTTCTGGTCCTAGCTTTTATCCATCTGGACCACGGCAGTTCTCTACACCAGCACCATCAGTGGCTTCATCGGGGAGGCCAGAGCAAAGGGAGGTCAGATGTTATCGATGTGGAGAGCCGGGACATCGTGTTCCAAATTGCCCGCAGCTGAGGCAGTACCGAGACCCACAGTTGAGGCAGTCTCAGAGTTCCATACCAACTCATTCGCAAGGGATAGAGCTATCGATTTGCTATAGATGTGGTCAGACGGGGCATATCCGCAGGACTTATCCCCAGAGAGAGGGTGCGCCGAGTACAATGGGCACACCAGCGAGCTCGTATGTACAGGAGCGATAGTAGTATCCTGCGATTCAGAGTTCCCGGATGGCAGGTGGGAGTACGTCAGTTCAGTCGGTGCGGCAGCCGATAGCACCGAGTTATGGTGGATAAGGCAGAGCAACACTGCCACGAGCGTATTCCCTGATAGCTCCTAGTTCTTTCAGGGCACCGGTTGTGCCGGATGATGCAGATATGCCTTTAGCAAGTAGAGGTACTTTCTGAGTCTGCAGGCTTTGGGCCAGATTCTTTGTTGCATCTGTTTAGGAGTTGGTGATGGATTCCGTGGATGGTGTGTTGTGTTGAGGCAGCGGTTGGTGAGGTTATGAGGTTGGGGTGAATGGTAGATCCCGTGTCTTTGAGATAGTTAGCCATTGTTTAGGATGCCTGATCTTGTTTGACTATATTCTAGAAATGGTTTGGCTGACCATCTCGTATGCCTGAGTTGATTGCGATCAACGGCTTGTTGTTTTGACCTTGACTTGAATTTCGGGGGCGAAATTCCTTTAAGGGGGTAGAGTTGTGAGACCCTGACCCGTTTTCTTTTTCGACATTTTTGGACGCGCGTTACGTGTTTTCGTTAGAGCATGTTTTTATTGCTTTTGATGCATGATCGGGGTTAGATATTCATGCGGTGTAGGTTCCCGGGGCCGTGGGCCATTGTGGTGCGAATTTCGAAAAATTTCAGAAAAAGATATTTTGGAGGCCTGTAAATATCTAAAGTTAGATATTTTCAAAAGATATTTTCCAAAACTTCTCCAATAATCTTCCTATTTTCTCTCTGCCTTCTCTCTAACTTCTTGGGGGCTCGAGGCTCAGTTTTTGACGATCTAACAGCCGATCTTTGTTATTGGCATGGTGGGCTACGCCACCATCTAGTCAGAATTTGATTCCGGCGAAGCTCGATTTTTTACGTGGTTCAAGACGTCGAGTTTTGAATTCACCGAGGTAGGATTCTAGACCTGTATGCTTTATAAGGGTGCTACGTGTAGTCGGGTGTATTTTTACCAGTCGGATAGCTGTAGATCTGATTTTCTGTAAAAGTTGGATTTTTGGGTTTAAACCCCGTTTTATGTCTATTTCGGTGGATGAAATCGTGTATCGGGAGTTTCTTTTGAGGTCTTAGTGCTATGCCTAGGCGTGTGGATGTTCGAGGGTGTTGAATCGGTGTTTGGAGGTGTTGATTTGAGGTTTGGAGGCTAGAACCCGTAGTTGAAAAACGGTGTTTGTCCCAATTCAGTCGACCGAACCTATGAGTTCAGTCGACAGGATCTTGGTTCTTGAGTTCGGTCAACTGGACCTCGAGGGTTAGTTGACTGGACAGTGTTTTGAGGCGTTTTTCGTGGTTTCCAGTGTGTTGTTAAGTCGACTGGGGTTGGGTTCAGTCGACTGAAGTGCTGGGGTGTGTTTTTGGTGGTTCGGTGGTTGGGTTTTGGTTTCTAATCGGTGTCCTATGGTATTTAATTAATTAATTTATGGGATTAGTTGATTCAAATACTTGTGGATCCCTTTTAGGGTTCGGTTGGTCGTGTGGTGGTTTGGGGGTCGTGTTGTGGCCTCGGGTGTTTCGTTTAGATGCCGTCTTTGGGTTGACGTGCATGGTTAGATTTTCAGAGTTGTGGCGCTGTTGTGTGCGTGTTGGTTATGTTTGGGACGTGTAGGTCCGTGGTTCGATTTTAAGGTTGGGTTCTAGTAAGAATCGGTCTAAGGGAGGTTCAGGTGTTGATCTCCGGATTAGGTGTTGGTTGTCCCGGTGTGTGGACGAGTCCCGATTTGTGGATGGGTCGTTCGGGTATCGAATGATGGGTGTGTGGCATGTGATGTAGTGTCGGGTTTTGTGACGGCTGATGTAACAGTTTGAGGTTATATGGCTATATGAGCTTATAACTGGCTTTATGCATTTATAGCTGTGGTTTATTATGCATGGATTATGTAAGTGGATTACATGTTTTGGTATCGTTACGTGTACCGTGATTGCATGCTTTAAGACTCAGAAATTTTATATGGCATGGTTTTGTGGAATATGCGGGATGGATGCATATGGTACATGTTGCTTGAGTTGCAGGTATTATGTGAATCGCGTGTGTAGCATGTGACGTGGTTTGTGAAATGTACTGACAGTACGTGGCTTCATGCATTTAAATCCTGATTAGGTTTTGCATAGGTATGTTCAGTGTTATCCCGTGATGTTCGGTGTTATCCCATAATATTCAGTCTTATCCTGTAACATGCGGGTTTATCTCGTAGTATGCGGTCTTATCCCGTGGTTTACGATTTTATCCCTTGATATAATCCGTGGTTAGCGATTTCATCCTGTGGCTTTTGGTAAAGTATGCGGTTTTACCCCGTGGTTTGGTTTGCGGTTTTACCCCGTGGTTTGGTCTATGATTTTACCTCATAGTATACGGGTTTATCCCGGGAATGTATGTTTATGTTTAGATCTTTGCCTCAGTGTTAGGACTGTGGTTGCAGCATGTGAGGGCCGGTTGTTTGATCTGTGGTTGCTGCGTGTGAGGGCCGGTTGTATGTATCATAGATTACATGTACTGCATTATGGGACCGATAGACTAGTTTTCAAACTGTTTTAAGAGTCGTGTGAATCGCCATCTAAAAAACCATTTTTCAACCGTTTTCAAGCTCCTGTGAGTGAGTCAAAAGATGGTTTGTATCCTTGCTTTCCCTTGCATGTGAAATTATTTTTAAGGCTTGAAAGAGAGTCTAAACCCGCACTTCGATTTCCTAGCATGTTTTGTTTATATTGCATGCTTGTCTAGTTTTTGCTGAGCCTTGACTCACAGTGTGGGATTTGTTTTTCTTTAGGTACCGGTCACGCGGGTTGATCTGGAGGTGCCGAAGGGGTGAAAGCACTATAGTCTTCCTTTTTGTTTCTATATGTATCATGTATACTTAATACATATTTCTCGGTGTTGAAGCCTTGTAATGTATGCCGTTTGGCGTTTATATACAATGCATAAATGTTTATTTTGATAGTGTATTCTCAAGCTGGGTGTTGTGGTTGTTTGTTTGTGGGTGTTTTACGTGGCCCGGAGTTTGGGGCGTGACACAAATTGAGTCGACACAAATGGAAAATGTGTCGTCACAAAACAAATGAGGCCATCTGTAGATTTTGGGTTTCGACACAAAGGCAAGATGATTCGACACAAAAGTCCCGAGCCCTCCTGAAGAATTTTTGGTGTTGACACCAAAGTTCGAAAGTGCCAGCACAAAAAAACTGAGGCTTCCTGCAGAATTTAGTGTCGACACCAAAGGAAAAAAGAGTCAACACAAATGATCCTCCCTGGATGCTGAAGTTTCAAACAAGTCGGCACAAGTTCCAAAGGTGTTGACACCATGATGTTGGTGAGGTAGTGTACAGAAATTGTGTCGACCCCTCAGATGAAATATGTCGACCCAACCACATGTAGATTCCTACCCCAGACACTTTGTGTTAACACTAAAGGCTTTTATGTCGACACGAGCGACGAAAATTCAAATTCGCGGTAGATCTCAACGGTTGAATTTTTGGCATTTATTGCTCCCACCTACCTCCAACGGTCATGAATGCACAAGAGCTTATATAATAAGTAACTTCTAGCATTTCAAAGGACTGTAGACTTACATTTACTGTTCTATTGCTTGAATCGAACTCAGAATTCTCAAGTCCTCATTTATTGTTGATTTTCTAGCTCTTGTTCCTTAGCTCTCTTTACCTTCTCATTTATTATAGATCTTTTCTGTAAAGAGAGTGAGTGTTTCTCGTTAATACTTTTTATTTATTGTATTCAAGGGTGAGTTTCCCTTTATCCTTTGAGTGAGTGAGTAAATCTCACCAAAGAAGAGTTCAAGAGAGATTAAAAGAAAGCAGGGAATTATTTTCATAGGATCTTCTTGAAGCTATGTTAGGCTTTTTGAATGTGCTCGTAAATATTCGGTTAACTCAAGTAAAGTCTTGAAGTTGTAAAGGCTTGGAATGCAACCGTAAAACATTCTATATAGTGAAAATATTCAAGGAAGAACTTGAGGAGCGGACGTAGGCATGGAAGAAGCCGAACCACTATAAATCTTTGGTGTTCCGTTGAATCTCTCTATCCCTAATCTCTTTAATATTTGCATTATTTTAATCTTTGATTAAATTTTTATATTTGCTTGCATTATTAAAAGGCTTTTCGTAAAGGTTTTTAAATTGTTATTTATTTTAAAAGACTCAATTCACCCCCCATCTTGAGTTACAAGGACCTAACATCAACCACAGGAGTTTAAAAAGGATTTTTTACCCTTAAAACCGTGCATTGCGAACTGTGCAAATAATCTGCCACAGTTAAAGGAAAACAGTAACAAAATAGTATTTTTCACTCGGGTAACACAGTCGAGGAAAACAAGATATAATGAATCATATGTACCGATTCTGACACACACACGGATAAAGGTAACAACTATAGACTCCTGCCCATTACCTATTTCTGAATCATTTAAGACATGTTAGGAAATGATAAGTTATAAACGAAGTTACAACAAAGACCATTTAGTTTACGGGCCCGAAACCCGAAGGTACTAAGCACCCACCACCTCGTTTATGGGGATTAACCCAAAGGCACATAGGGACTTACTATACGCACGTTTCTAGACTTCCACCGAGGAGCAATAGTAGTCCAAATCCACACACTCACTGTCACGGTACATCTAAGGAGTCATTAAAAACTAGTACGTAGCTCAACTACGAAAAATCTATAAAATAGTTATACATCAACATGTATAAAAGAGATCTAATATCCATCAACCATGGAGGTCAACTAGCATTTTAAAACATGTTTTTATTGTTTTCAGCAAAACGTTTAAAAGCTGAGATTCAACCCCGACGGTTAGCTCCAAACCTCCAAAATCACGTTTTTCAAGAGTTTCACAAAATCTTCGTTTTCAAAATTACCTTTTTGAAAACTACGGATATCCATACATCCGAATCATGTAATAAACCAAGAAAAGCACAAAACATGCTTTTTATCCGAACAACATGGTTTAAACATGAAAATACAATATTTAAAGCAATTTTAACCGGTAAAAAGGCATATAATTGTACGTAGCACCCTTTAAAGAAAACATAGTCTAGGATCCTACCTCGAAGAGTCAAAACTCAAAGTCTTAAAAATCAAACTTCGCCGAAACAAGAATTTGTTCAGATGGAAGCGAAGCCAACAACGTGGATAGCAAGGATCCACAAGCTGATCGTAAAAAATTAGGCCCGGGCATAATAAAAATCTAGAGAGAAGGTGGAGAGTTTGGGAGAAAAAGGTTTTTCAAAAAGAAAACAGGTGCTAGAATATATATATAAGCCACGAAAAAAGGGCATCCAGCCAACTGAATAGATCAATTCAGTCGACTGAAGGAGTTCTAGATCTATAAAACACCCCTACCGACACAATCTAGTCGACTTAATGCCCAATCCAATCGACTGAATCCACCTATTGTCCTCCTAATCGACTGAGGAAACCCGTCCAGTCGACTGGACTGCTGGGAAACGCCAGAACAGGTTTTTCAACCCCAGGACCAACCCAAATAGGCCTTAATAAAATCCAAAAAAGCATAAAACACATCTACACATGTTGTTCTACAACAAAGAAGCATAAACTATGCATCGAGAATATACATATAACAAAAGGGAACAGGTCAAACACGTATATATCATAAAAAGAAACGGAACCGGATCTCACAAGTATTGTAGTATATATGTATATATATATATATCAAACTGTTTTGAGGCTCGTGTGACTCAAAATATTTATATCTTTTCACATTAGCATGTTTAGCTTTTATTACATGTTTGTCTAGTTTTTGCTGAGATTTGGCTCATGGTGTGGCATTTGAAAATATTTTTTAGGTGTATACGATCACACAGGTTGATCCGGAAGAGCTAGTTGAGGTGGAAGACCTGCAGTCTTCTTTTGTTTCGTTTTGAACCATGTACTATTTTCCATGCTTTTGGTTTGGAAACTTGTGTTGTAAGCCTGAGGGTGATAAATTTAAATGCATGTATATCCTTTATCTTGAGAATGAATTATCAAGTTGGGTGTTACTTATAGGTGTTTCGGGTGACCCGAAATTTGGGGCGTGACAGTTGTACTAAGAATTATGCTTTGTATAATTGATGTTTTAGTTTTGATTTGTTTATTAATAAAATTTATTTTTTCATTTTTAATGAAAATTTGTATGAGTAATATTTGCATTACATTATTTACTTAATATTGTATATGTGTGTCTTTTATTCTACATAATAGTTAATCTAGCGTGTAAAGTTTGACTTATACACAGAAGACTAGACTATCAGTTTTTGTAAAATATAAAATTTTAATTCATAGTCTTATATGAAATTGGACACACAATCGATAAGGCTGTAGTACAATATTTTAGTAAATCCATCTTGATTACGGAAAATGGTATAGTTTCGACTAATTGTGCTAATACACTTTGTGTGTATTGAATAAGATCGCGTTGGGGTAATTATTTTTGTACTCGCTATATAAAATAATTTACACCCTATGATTATTATGAATACTTATACTTTTAATACCGAAATAATTATTAGACACGTATATTTCGTATTTATTATTTTGATTCATTAAAAGGTGCGATCTTTAATGGGTCTATAATTCTGGTGAGTTTGATAATAGCATTACTTATATGGTAGATATTAATTATGGACGGAATTCAAGTTCCGAATAGGGATTGATGATACCATTTTAAAGAAGCTTATAAGTTTTGACTATGTCAGACACTACAGGTGGATTTTATAATTTGACACATCAAATAAGTTAAGTGGAAGGTCTTAAAGAATTACAGAAGAAGTTGATTAAATATAATTGTCAGCAATTTAATTTAATCAATGGGGGTATCTTTAATCTTAACGTGGGGAGAATAATAAGAAAATCTAATAATAGGAGTTCAAAAGTTTGATTATAAAAATAAGGCTCAGAGTACAAATACGATTCTTTAGTAGTATGAATTGTATTTTATGTTTTTAAAAAATTGCTTATGAGTTGAAGAGGGTTATCCTAATTACATAAGAAACCTGTGTCTTATTTACTCCTTCGGTCCATGTCGTAGCCTATATATACATCTTTATAACTCTGGCTGTCAGTACGCATAACACGCATATACGTGAGATACATATCATCTTTTGGGTTTTTTCACACACTTGTGAAAACAAGAGAAAAAGAGAGTAGCAAATAGGATTTGGAACAAGAAGGATCAAAACCCACACTTTGTTCTTATTTCGGCATTCAAAAATACGGCAGATAATATACGTTGGAGACAAGATTGTCGATTCACTGTGTTGATCTTCAAGTTCAAGTTCAAGTTCAAGTGTTGAAACGTGACCAAATGAGAAGAGTCATACATGTTTAATCCCTATTATGCTTTTTAGGTGTACTGGGTTTTAGTTTTTGGGTATTGAAAAGAACTAATGTATTTCAATCCGGACGTTATTATTGGGGCTAAAAACCAAGATTCAAAGATTATGTATATGATTTAAGCCAAAAAAATTTAGACAGGCAAGTGTTGAATTGATTTCGTTTACTGCAACAATCTTTAGTCAACAAGTCGATGCGGTTTTTGACTATAAGTCAATTCGCCAATCAAGCCTTATGTTATATTCTCAGGTGCCAAGATCATGATTGTAGTATAGGCTACATTCTTCTTATTCTTCAAAACTCTTATTGACTATACTTAGGTTTTCTAAGACGTGGAAACCCTAGTCTTGAAGCCAATTGACTGAATTATGAAACTAGGGTTTATAACTAAGCTTTTACAGGTTACAACAGGGATTTGTGGAGTAAGTAAGATGTGGACTCCTAATGTAATTATGAAATTCTACCTCAACCCAGAAGTAATTTCATAGAAACATAAATTATAATTCATTCCACTAAAAAATTATAATTGCACTTCCAACCTTATTCTCAAAATCGAATTATCCGAGCTCATGTTATTAAATGTTTATTATTCTCATCCACTTTAGGATTACAGATACCCGTCAATTAATTTAAATCAAATTACTAATAATTCTATTTAATCGGCTTGTTCAAAAAAATTCCTAAGACCTTCCACTTAACTTATTTGACATGCCAGATTATAAAATCTATTTACAAGATTTGGTACAGTCAAAACTTATAAGCTTACTCAATGAGCTACCATCAATCCCGATCATAGGACATAGATTCCTTCAATAATTAATATCCACCATATAATTAACGACGCTGTCCAACTCATCAGGGTTATAGACTCGTAAAAAATTACCCCTTTAATGAATTAAAATAACGAGCGTTAATAATATGCGTCTAATAATTATTTCAGAACTAAAAGTATAAGCACTCATAATAACCATGTGGTGTAAATTAATTTATAAAATCAGTATAAAATTAAGTATCCTAACGCGGTCCTATTTAATACACACAACATATACTAGCATAATGAGTCGGAACAATTAGCGAAACAATTTGTTTCCCGTAATCATGGCAGATCTACTAAAATATTGTATTATAGTTCTACCGGTAGTGTGCCCAATTTCGTCTAAGACTGTGAATCAAAACTTATATTCTACAAGAACCGATAATCTAGTCTTTTGTGTGTAAACCGAACTTTATACACCAGATTAACTACTATGTGGAATAAATGACACTCATGCACAACATTAAATAAATAATGAAACATATACATTTGCTCATTAAAATTATCATAAAATAGAAAAAGTAATTTTATTAATAAATAAAAATAAATACCAAAAATTCAAAATAATTTTTAGTAAACAATGCTGATAATCTCCCTCTTATACTCAAAATCATGTTGCCATACATTTGACTCACATGTCCTCTACATAACTGTCAAAAGTTTTAGCTGGTAAGCTCTTTGTAAAATGATTCGCAAGGTTGTCTACTGATGCAATCTAGGTCATAGCTACGTTACCTATCTGTACAATCTCTCGTATCATGTGATACAACGCTCAACGTGCTTTTCTTTATTGTGGGCTCTTGGTTCTTTCAAGTTGGCAACTGCTCCGCTATTATCACAATAAAATGTAATAGCCGACTGTACTGAAGGTATCACATCCAGATCTAATGGGAAGTTTTTGAGCCAGGCGGTCTTCTTAGCTGCTTTAGAAGTTGCCATGTACTTGGCCTCCATAGTGGAATTAGTACTACAAGATTGGTTGATATTTTTCCAACTTATGGCTTTACCTTCCAAGGTAAACATATATCCCGAGGTAGACTTTTTATAATCCTTATCTGACTGACAATTCGATTTCGTGTACCCTAGAGGTACTAGACTAGTTGTCTGGTAAACCAACATATAATCCCTAACCCATTTTAGGTAGTTGATTATATGTTTTCTAGCTATTCAATACTCTTACTCTAGATTAGACTGATATCTACTAATCATACCAACGAAAAAAATAACTGCCAGGTCTTGTACAAAGCATATCATTTATGAGATTTCATACTACCTAAGTATAAGAAATTGCCTCCATCTTCTCTACCTCAACAATTGTCCCAGGACACTGATCTTTGGATAAAGTGATTCCATGCCTGAAAGGAAAAAACCATTTCTAGGAATCCTACATGCTAAAACGAGCAAAGATCGTATCGATATAAGTAGTTTGTGATAATCCTAACATTATTTGCTTCTGATCTCGCATAAGCTTGATTTCAAGGATGTAACTGACTTCTCACAAGTCTTCCATATCGAACTGGCTAGATAACCATACCTTTACCAAAGATAACACCCCCACATCATTTTTGAGGAGTAAGATATCATCCACGTAATGTATTAAAAATACCACCACGCTTTTATCATGCTTCTTGTACACATAGGACTTCTCAGGACTTTAATCAAAATCATAAGACTTAATTGCCTGATAAACTGAGTATTCTAAGACCTAAATGCTTGCTTAAGTCCATAAATAGATCTTTTAAGCTTACACAGTATGTGCTCTAGACCCTTTGCTATAAAATCATCTGGTTGTATCATATAGATACACTTGTTAAGACTTCTATTAAGAAAAACTGTCTTAACGTCCATTTTTTAAATTTCATAATTGAAATGAGCTGCAATAGATAAGAGAATTCAGATAGACTTAAGCATGGCTACCGGTGAAAAGGTCTCCTCATAATCGATCCCTTCTTTCTGAGTAAACCTTTTTGTAACAAGCCTAACTTTGAAGGTTTTTATCTTCCCATCTGCTCCTCTCTTCTTCTTATAGATCAACTTGCATCTAATGAGTTTTATCCCTTCAAGTGGTTCTATAAGTTTTCAAAATTGATTAAGAGTACATAGGCTCTATCTATGAATTCATTGCCCTTTTACCAAAGTTCTGCATCATTATCTTGCAGTGCTTCATTGTAGTTATAGGATTCAGTATCTAGTTCTTTCAGGATACTGTCAAAAGACTCTCCGAATAACATATATCATTCAGGTTAACAAACAACCATCCCATTAAGAGGAGGCACTACATGTGTCTGTATACTAGTACTGACACTTTGTGTTGATTTTGAACCCTGTGCACTATCACCCACATGCTGCTGCTCTGGTTGTAAAATTTGCATGTTGATAGTAACACGCTGATCTGGTTCAGGATATGCACGTATCCCAATAACCCTCACATTAGATGAGGTAATGGGATATTGATTACACATTTTTGTGGTGCTTCTCCTGTACTACTATTATTTCCTCTAAGCTATTTTAGAACATTTTTACTTTTGGGCTTGTGGTCCATTAAATAATCATCTTCTAAGAATCAGGCATTGGCACTGATAATGACCTATTGATCATTAGGATTATAAAATAAACTACCATTCGTTCCTCTGGGATATCTGACAAAGAAAAAAACTTATGTTCTCGATGCTGACTTATCCGTATTCCCTTTTAACACGTGTGCTGAACACCCTTAAATATGAATATCTCTTAGACTAAGTTTGTGCCTTGTCTATAATTCTGTGGGAGTAGTAGGTACTGACTTATAAGTTACCAAGTTCAGAATATAAGTCACTGTCTCTAATGTAAATTCCCAAAATGAATTGGGTAACTCTGAATAACTAATCATAGATCTTACCATCTCCATAAGAGTCCTATTCATTCTTTCTGTTACACCATTATGTTGTGGAGTGCTTGGTGTAGTCAATTGGAATGTAATCCCTTCTACTGACGAATAGTCCCTAAACTTTCTAAAGAGGTATTCACCACCACAATCAGACTCTTGATATATTTACCCAGACGCTTCTCTATTTCTGCCTTAAATTATTTAAATTTATCAAAGTATTCAAACTTATAGTACATCAAATAAATGTACATGTACCTTGAGTAATCATCAATAAAAGTGAGAAAATACTTAAAACCACCACTAACCTGGATAGTCATAGGTCCATATACATTAAAATGAACCAGTTCTGTTAGCCCAAGGGCTTTTTAATTTGATTTTGACAATTTTTATAATTTATTTTCTAAGAATAAATGATTTTAAATGGATAATATTTTATATTTTCAAAATGAAAGTGTTAACACATTT
>JAULJZ010087640.1:0-12410 GCA_032270985.1 Heliamphora pulchella
AGATCTTCAAATTACATTTTTGAGCTCCTTTTATAGATAGTGTGTGTATATATATATATATATATATATATATATATATATTAACTGGCTTTATGAGAAATAGGTTATTCTAGATAACGGGTAAATTACAAGGATCGCAGTAGCCAGAGAATTATTTGTATTTTCATATATAAGTAGTTACACGTGTCATGTGCTCCTTATAAATTAAAAAATTTGGTAGACACTAAGGCTCTGTTTGTTTCGACATAAAATATTTTTGGATAAAATATTTTTTTTATTTTTCATTATTTGCTTGATAATACCTATGTAAAAAAATTTTTTTTGTAAAAAATTTTACCTTATTAGACTAAATTTGACTTACAAAAAATTAACTCGTAAGTTAATTTTGGAATTGCACCTTCGCACACTTTCACTCAATTCTTTCACCTAATTCTTCTCACATTTTATTATTCTCATAGTGGATGAAAATGTATGTGAGAAATAGATAGATGATATAAGAATAAGAGAATGAGAGAGAGCAGAGTTAGAATTCATTCGTGGTAGTGATTTCTTTGATTTTCTTCATTAAAAATGTTTTTCAAATGTTAACCAAATACAAAAAAATACGAAGTAAAAAAAATTATTTTTACAAAATTATTTTACATGTAAAATATTTTTCACGATAAAATATTTTACTTCGAAACAAACGGAGCCTAATTGTATTATCCTTGTCTCTTAAATCACTAATAAATGTTCCTTAATATTATTTAATCAAAATTTTTTTGCAACAGTATTAAGATTTTGTTTGGCAGCCAGCTTTAAGTCGCCTTTTTGTCTTTAAGTTACTTTAAACCAAAAAATTAAAAAATTCGTTTAATTGGATATGGGCGGCTTTTAAGCCAAAGGCTAAAACGCAAATAATTTTGCTTAAAATTGTTATAATTTTTTAAAATTTATTTTTAGATAATTTTATATTCAATATGAATCTTGTTTGATAGATTTGACGAGTAGATTTTAAAAATATAATTATTATAAAAAATAGATATGTATAATAAAAGTTATGATATTTTTTAAAAAATAAAAAAAAATTATGTAAAAGGCAGAAAAGACTAAAAGCCTTTAAATTAGAAAATAAAATTTTTTAACTTTTTTAACTTTTAAGCTAAAAGGAAAAAAACCAACTTTAAGCTGGTTTCCAAACGAGAGCTTAACAACAGAAACATATAGACAAAATTAAATGATAATCCAAACAACTAGATAATTATCCCTTAATATTTTTGAGTGTGTCTAAACTTTAAGGGAAAAAGCTTTAATACACACTTCAGGTCTTGTGGTGTATGGTATGGACCTACGAGATTTTGTGATTAATGTACTGAATGTTTGTTGTCAAAGTTAAAAAAATATTTAAAATGTCAAATCAAATGTTAACGGTTATGATAACGTGATTTTTTATGAATTTTTGTGATTGTTAATTATGAATATTTTTAATTTTTAATTATAAATTTTTGTAGTTTAATTATGAATATACTTAATAAAATTTATAAATTGCATACTATACACGCTAAACATGAGGTGTGTTCTCAAACTTTTTAAAACTTATCGTAATAAAGAAATAGGTTTTGGCCAAACGGGAATGAGTCTCCAAACAAGGTTTTTTTTTTTTGACAGAAAAAGTTAAAAAAAAAAAAACAAGTGTGAGATAGACGGATAGCTTGGAAGAGTATGGAGGAACCACAGGAGAAATTTCGTTTAGCAGGTACTGATATTCTTGTTCACAGAAGTTTGTGTGGTCAGCGAACACAAAAGCCAAGAAGGAAAATTGAACTTAAGACAATTATTTTTGAATGATATGATAGTGAGGAGCTTCCAAAGAAAATAGAGATTATATAATCAAAGCAACAGAATCCCCCAGTATATATATATATATATGTGTGTGTATGCGTGTATTTATTTATTTATTTATTTATTTATTTATATTTTTTTGATATGTCAAGGCATTAGTCCAAGTTACATGCATTATGACTAATTTTTAGAGGACAAATCTCAATGTACTTAGTGAGAGTGATTAAAGTCGAGATAAATTATTGTATAAATTAATTCTAAAGAATTAATAATACTTAAGAAATTTCAATCTCAAAACCTTGAAAAAAGTAAACTTTTAAGTCCTAAACAATCGAGGCAACCCATTAAGATTATGTGCATGCATTTATTCTGTTACTGATTTTGGTCTCGATCTAATTCATTTTTAATTTGGCAAATCTATGACAAATGATTATTTATTTTATTTATTTTATTCATTGATATTTTAACACTTGTTCTTTTGGAAGTTGTGATTGTTGAACAGGTTTGTCAATGACTTGAGAAGAGGTTTTTACCGATCGTTGGGTCTGTTCACCGATCAATCGGTCCTCTGTGCTGAAGCTCTCTCCAGGTGCGGGCTTGTTTTACCGAGAGACCTTGTTAACCGATCGATCGTTCTGTTAACCGATTGATCGGTACCGTACGCGTGGGCCAGATTTTAAAGCAGCAGCAGTTTGGGTTTGGTAATTTAATATAAATAAGTAGTTAGGGCTTCTTATTATATGTGCTTCCGATTATTTTATGAATACATAGCCGCCGTAGAGAGCCTATAAGATTGTTCATTATTCTCGCAAGCTAGTCTATAACTTGATGATTCATTAACTTTCACTTATTCAAGCCAATCATCAAGTCAATCAAAGTTTCAACAATCAGTTTGGATTCGTGGAGTCACTTGAGAGGATTCTCAAGTGTTGAAGTCTGGTGGAGGAGTCCGTCAGTATTGAAGTCCGGTGGTGGGTTCTAACAGCAGTCAAGCACAGGAGTTGGTGTACGTGGATTCGGCAAGAGTAGGTTTTCAAACATTTGGATGTGGGTGTAACGTCTGTTTGTAAGATTCTTTTGTAACCAACGATTTTATAGTGTTTGATTTCCTAGACCCGGTGTGGTCTCGTGATTTTTACCCGGTTTGGAGTTTCTACGTAAAAATCACTGTCTCTTATGTGTATGTGGTTGTTTTATTTTCTACTTGTGGAATTGATTGATTTAAGATTATTTACATCATTCAGCTTATTTAAAAAAATTAGTTATTAAAAATCAGTCTACAAACGGGGTTTTTCAATTGGTGTCAGAGTAGGTCACAAAAAAAATTTTTGTAAATTTTTTTTTTGTGTGATCCATATACTGATTTGCTATAAATGGATTTTCTTATAGAATGCGCTTCAACCAGTAGACCACCCATTTTTTACGGTCATAATTACCTTTTTTGAAAAGTTAGGATGGGAGCTTTTTTGAAATCTATTGGCGAAAGAGTTTGGCTTTCCGTTGTCGAGGGTTACAAGCCTCCCACCAGTGTTGTTGATGGAGAAATCGTCCCTAAATTCGTGACTAAATGGGATAGAGTTAATTTTGAGGATGCAGGCTAGAATAGCAAAGCTAAAAATGCTATCTTCAGTGGAGTCACTCAAGATGAGTTTCGTAGAATTAATACGTGTGAATTGGCAAAAGAAGTATGGAATATTCTTCAAATCACTCACGAATGGACTGATACCGTAAAAATCTCAAAACTTCATTGTCTTACAATAAATTCTAAAACTCTGCATATGAAAGACGATGAAAATTTTGACTATTTTTATGCTAAATTAAGCGATATTGTAAATTCCTCGTTTAATCTTGGTGAAAAAATTTCGACTTTTAAAATCGTTCGAAAAATTCTTAGATCTTTACCCGAACGTTTCTAACCAAAAGTCACAGCAATAAAAGAAAGTAAAAACATCGATTCTATTTCTGTTAAAGATTTAGTTGGAAACTTGCAAACTTATGAGCTAAATTTTCAAAACAAAAAGGTTTCAAAAAATTTAGATTTCTCTTCAGCTCAAGGTTCTGCAAGCGACTCGGATGATGATTTAGACCAAGAGATAATGGCAATTTTCGTGAAAAAATTTAAAATTTTTTTAAAAACTAAAAAGCCTAATCAGGAAGAAAAATCGCAAAAGAAGCACGGTAAAGATAAAGCCAAAAATATATTCAATTTTATTAAAAGAGGGTCAAAAGGCCAAATTTCTAAGTCCAATGCTATGAATGCAGATGATATGAACATATAGCTAAATAATGCCTGAACCTTCTTATAAAGAAACAATAAGGATTCATAGTCACTTGGGATGACGAGATTGAACCTGACACAAGTGATGAAAAGGAGCCTGATTATGATGATAATAATAATATTGATTTCATTGCTTCTGTTCATGAGGAATCTGTTGAGTTTGAAAATGAAAAGTCTAAAGATTTTAAAAATGAAAAGATTAATAATATTGATGAAAATGAGGATGATGAAACTCTTCAAAAAGCTTATGATAAACTTTATAGAGAGTGCTTCAAGTTGATCAAACAAAATGTAAAATTGATTAAAAAATATAAATTGTGTGAAAAAGAGAGAGACAGTGTCAAATAAGAACTAACTGAAACTTAAGATCTGGTTGTGAAATTAAAATCAGACAGAAAAATTTTGTGTGAAAAACTTACAAAATGTGAAAAAAAATAATATATAATCCCATGTGCGAAAGATCCATGCATATATATTAATAATCAAGTTGTGTACAGAATAGACTCATCTCTGAAAGCGTACTATCTACTATGAACTAGATTACCCCAAAAAATATGGTAGTTAATCTCAAAGTCTAAATTATGAAATTTCAGCCAAATAAAATAATGTACACAAAAAGTACTCAACCCTTAATAAAGTCCCCCACAATTTATTTTTTTTTAGT
Source organism: Heliamphora pulchella (assembly GCA_032270985.1). NCBI lineage: Eukaryota > Viridiplantae > Streptophyta > Magnoliopsida > Ericales > Sarraceniaceae > Heliamphora > Heliamphora pulchella. Next base: position 4,764 of record JAULJZ010087640.1, read on the forward strand.
TTTTTTTGTGTTTTTTTGTTATTATTAAAAAAAATTGTGGGGAACTTTATTAAGGGTTGAGTACTTTTTCTGTGCATTATTTTATTTGACTGAAATTTCATAATTTAGGCTTTGAGATTAACTATCACATTTTTTTTTGGATAATCTAGTTCATAGTGGATAGTACGCTTTCAGATATGAGTCTATTCTGTACACCACTTGATCATTGATAGATGCAGGGATCTTCCGCACTTGGGATTATATTTTTTTTTGGGTCTCTTTTATCATTCAGTTGTCTAAAGATTTTACAAAATGACCACATAGTGGCGACCCACTTGATCTTAACGTTTATACTCTCCTTCTTTAAGTTCTGTATGTTTGTCTTAAGGAAATGGTTACTTATGAGGATCTTGTCTTTTCGTACGTATTAGTGTGCAGCCATCTTGAAATTTGTGTTAACATTTACTTAGAAAATAGCTACCTATACGAATCTTACTTTTTCGTTCGTACTAGTGTGAAAGGTGCCTATGAAAGCATATATCAAATGAGAAATAGAAAGAAAATGTTTGCAGTCTCTGGTTGAGGGGGAGTTTGCCTAAAGTGATTTGGGTCAAAACTGGTTTGACTTTGTGACATTCTTGATTTCTGATAAATAACTGTGACTCGGCCATGTAGATCTCATGCAGGATTTGATATTGAAATCTCGAAATATTTCAAGTCACACACACACTTATTCATATAGAATCTACTCTAATTGTGTTCGTTCATATATGAATATAGGGTATCTTGTAATCTGTGTGTGTTTTAATCACTTTGACTAGATTTTGTGATTTTAAGTAAATGTAAATATGCCTGGGATTTGTACTTGTTCTTTAATCTTGTTCTCTACTCAAAAAGATTTATTTATTTTTCTTTGTATTTGTTTGTCAATTCGTGACAAAAAGGAGTAGATAATAGAGGGCTTAGGCTTAGATGTTTAGTTTGAGGGGGAGTTTTTTTTTTTTGATTTTTTTTGGAAGTGTTTTTGTCTGTCGCGTCAGTTTTTTTTTGTTCGTAGTGTTTTATTAGCTTGTTTAATCGGATTCGTTGGCTTATTGGGTTTTGTCATAGAATTGTCAAATGGGAAGATTGTTTTAAATTTTGGCCTCAGTCTAATTCGTTTTTAGTTTAGCAAATCTGTGACAAATGATTATTCATTTTATTTATTTTATTCGTTGATATTTTAATACTTGTTCTTTTAGAAGTTATGATTGTTGAACATGTTTGTCATAGACCTGAGAAGAGGTTTTCACCGATCAATCGGTCTATTCACCGATCGATCGGTCCTTTGTGCTGAAGCTTTCTTCAGGTGCAGGCTTGTTTTACCGAGGGACCTTGTTAATCGATCGATCGGTACTGTACGCGTGGGCCAAATTTTAAAGCGGCAGCAGCTAGGGTTTGGCAGTTTAATATAAATAGGCAGCTAGGGCTTCTTATTATGTGTGCCTCCGATTATTTTATGAAGATCTAGCCGCCATAGAGAGCCTATGAGATTGTTCATTATTCTCGCAAGCTAGTTTATATACGCGCAAGTTAGTCTATAACTTGATGATTCATTAACTTTCTTTTATTCAAGTCAATCATCAAGTCAATCAAAATTTCAACAATCAGTTTGGATTCGTGGAGTCGCTTGAAAGGATCCTCAAGTGTTGAAATCTGATGGAAAAGTCCGTCAGTATTGAAGTCCGATGGTGGGTTCTAGCGGCCGTCAAACACTGGAGTTGGTGTACGTGGATTCAACAGGAGTAGGCTTTCAAACATTTAGTTGTGGGTGCAACGTCGATTTGTAAGATTCTCTTGTAACCAATGATTTTATAATGTTTGATTTCCTAGACTCGGTGTGGTCTCGTGATTTTTATCCGATTTGAAATTTTTCACGTAAAAATCGTTGTCTTTTATGTGTATGTGGTTGCTTTATTTTTTACTTGTGGGATTAATTTATTTAAACTTATTTACATCATTCAGCTTATTTTAAAAAATCAGTTATTAAAAATCAGTCTACAAACGGAATTTTTCATATTTACTTCACTATTGTTCATCATTAAGTCTGGTAAAAGATATGTCCAAGCAGAGTTTTAAATAGCGATTGTTTTATTTCGTATTAATTGATATGTAATGTGATTTCTTATCTCAGATGGCAATATCTATATTACAATTTTGAAGAGTGTGGATGTTTTATTTGTCTTATGTGTCAATTTAAATTGTTTGAAATTTTTTTAAGCCAATGGTTGAGACAAGAGTAGATGGAGTGAGAAGAGAGAAAAAGCAAAAAATGAAAAAGAGTTGAGTGCTGGTGAACCTCAACTTTAATGAGTTCTTAAAATTGTAATTAAATTGATTTTTGCTCTTAATTATTTCTTAACGTTAATTATTGTCTCAAATTTATATTTAAATCATACTATGTTAGAAAGTATTTTTAGGCACAAGTTATTTGCTAATCCATCAATGTATTAGTTGATACAATTCGATAATAGTTTGATCATATCACCGGTACAAATACATATTTCAATACCACAATTTAAAACTCTAGGACACATAAAAGGAATATTATGGGATTTTCTTTGTCCCTGGCCCTCTGCTTCCTTGATTGTTTCAAGTTCTCCTGTGTGTGTTTTTTTGTGACATAATTGCCTTCTCTTGGAAGGATGTAATTATTCCAGATGTGTGTTGTCTCATCTAATTCTCGTGTATTGATGGTAGCGACTCCTGTCTTCTCACTTCCTATACCTTTGTTTCCATCTTGGTGGGCAATAATGCTTTGGACAAATATGCAAGTGATATCTCTCTTTGTGTTTATATACAATTTATGAACCTATTATCTAACACCGTTGCATGGGACGTCACACACATCTTATCCTTCATTTTCACTGCGCCAGAGAAGAAATGGCATCTTTGTACGTATTATTGTATATGTGCATTCATAGGATTCCCCCGGTGCTTTTAAATTGAGGTATCAAAATACATATTTGTATAAGACTATTAGTGACATAATTATACAAATACGAGTGTGAAAATTGATCAATACAGAGCCAAATAAACCACTGGTTTAACATTTTGAATAAAAAGCCTAACAATACGGTCAAAAAATTTAAGATCAAATTATTAATACTAGTCAACAAATTTTATTGTATACTAAATATAATTTTCATCTCCCATTGATATGGGATAGAGTATTGCACTATCTCTATTCAAATATGCAATACCCTCGCTGTGTAGCTCCCTTAATTGAGATGTGAATAGCAATCCATTAACAGACATAGAGCATCCTATTAGCATGCATAATGTATATTACCTCGGGCCTCTATCCCTCTCTAGAGCCTCTACTTCTCTATTCACATCGCCACAAAATTCGTCACGAGATCAGGGTTGACTCTAATACCATATGTAATGACCTAAGTAAACCACTGGCCCAATAATTTGAATAAATAACTTAACAATGCGACCCAAAAGTTTAAGCCCAAGTTATTAGTAGTAGCCCACAAATTTTATTATAGATCAAATTTAACTTTTATCTCTCACTGATATGAGATAGGATATCACATAATAACTGTTTTATGCCTTTCAAAAGTTTTTCATAAAGAAAACCTTAATTGTGTTTAGATTACACTGTTACACCAAAAATTACATTTTTTGTCATGATACTATTTTATGTACATTATCCTATGTTGATTTTTATATGATTTGGTGGAAGATATTTGTATATCCAAAATGTCCACGTAGAATACTTTGAAGGATGACAAATTGCATTCTAAGATTTGCATAGTGAATAATGAAAGTTGTATCCAAAGGATAATTGGCATCGTATAATTAATTCTTGCATAAAGTAGTTATAGAAAGTTATCGCTAGTTACAAGTACTTATTTATGGATTTTTCAATATATATGTTCAATGTAATCATCAATCAGGCATTTTCACTTCAACAATTTATCATTGGATTTTATCTTTTCTTAGGAGTATTTTAACTTAAATATTAAAAGTAGTGTAATGTAAATTCATTTTCAAAGATATTCAAAAAGAAATGTTCAACATTTGTCGAGTAACCTTAGGTGAGTGGTGATATTTATTTCTTGTATTTTTGTTTTTATTTAATAAAAATTAATAAAATTCCTTTTTATTAGTATTCGATTTTTATTTTCTTACCACAATTTCTTAGTTTTTTCGACAATTTTCATATCTAATAAAGTCCTGAAATAAATTATTGAAACCTTAACAAAGTTGCTTGATAAATCATTTTCCGTGTCGAGCTCAATGGAAAAAGTTTTATTTTGTTAACAAAATTTGGTATACCTAGTGAGATATCTTACTAAGTTAAAATGAAAAAATTGCACAAACAAAATGGCAAGAAAAAAAAAAGTGTTGATTATTCAACACCATGATAATGTGAAGCAAAATGTAAGCCAAAATAATGGCTAAAATATTTTTTTAGAAAAATAAACCATATAAATAATTTGGTAACAAAAAAAAAGTGTATGTATTATTTGATTAACACTATGAGAAAGTAATGCAAAATTTTACCAAAAAACAGTGATAAAAAATATGCTTTCAATATTAAGTCTTAAAAATAATATGGTGCCCATATCGATTGAGTTTTAATTTATGCTGCAATAGTTTTTCCTATTGATATTAACATAAACGATTTATTTTGGTAACAATACTATAAGAAGGAAATACAGAATATAAACCAAATTAATGATAAAAAAAATATACTTCCAATATAATTAGGGAGCAACTTCACAAGCCAACAATCGTTGTATCGCATATCCCTTTTATTCAACTATAATGCCACAAAATGGTGGTTGTAATAAAACAGCGAGCATATCTCAAAGACAAAACGACGGTGAAATTGTGTCGAATTAATTTATTAATGGTATAAAAAAAAATTTGGTCTATCGATTGTGAAAATTATTTGTTAAATAATGGTACATTCTTGGTATGTGTTTTTCTTTTAAGGAGCCATTTAATGATGTTGTATTCAAAAGGCAAATAAATACCTAGAATAATAAGGGATGATTTTGTTCTCCTATCAAGAGAAATGTGTTGAAGGAATTGTTTTTTACTTCTTATTCTCCAGTCGAGTGAACAATGTTGCTTTGTCAAGTGATCGGTGATACTAGTCATAGACGAACTCAGTAAAAAAAAATTATAAAGTTTATTCAGCTAAACAATAGGATATTTTCAAGCTGAATATGGACAAAAAAAAAAAATCGACTGTGAAGATGTCTTGCTAATATTGTTAATAATAATAATAACAAAAAATCAAAGAGTCACTTCTGCTTATGTAATTTTTCAAATAGAGTTCTAATAAAATGCATAATATAAATAGGCATTCTTAAAGACATGCCATAAACGCCACTTGTTATTTATTTTAAATTTTTTTAAAAAATATAAAATTGACCATGATAATTTTTTCTGTCGATAAAAATTCTAGCCATTTATAGCTACCAAAAATTCGGCTTTGGTATATAATAAAACTCTTTAACAATTCGATAGCTCTTATTTTTAAAGAATTGAGAATGTATTGTTTACACAAAAAATTATATTTCCTATTGAGGATATTATTTCTGTTCAAATACTCTATAGATTTTTACAAGACTTGGTGGAAGATATTTGTATATTTAAAATGCCGACATAGATTACTTCAAAAGATGACAAATCACACTCTAAGATTTGCATAACGGTTAATGAAAGTTGTATTCAAAGCGCACATGGTATTATAGAATTAATTATTGTATAAAGTAGTTATAGGAAGTTATTGCCAATTACAAGTAGTTATTTATGAATTTTTCTATATATGTGTGCAATGTAATCATCAATTAGACATCTCCACTTCAACTTGCCAGCAATGAATTTTATCTTGTCTTAGGAGTAGTTTAACTTAAATTATAAAAGTAGCATAATATAGATTCTTTGTTAAAGATCTTCAAGAGGGAATGTTCAACATTTGTCCAGTAACCATAGATGAGCGGCAACATTTCTTTCTTATATTTTTGTTCTTATTTCATGAATATTAATACAATATCTTTTTATTAGTCTTCGATCTTTAATTTCTTGCCATAATTTCTCGATTTATTAGGCCATTTTTAAATTCAATGAAATCCAAAAACAAAATATTGAACCTTAACGCAATCGCTTGATAAATTATTTTCCCGGCCGACCTCAACAAAAAAATGTTTTATTTGGTTTACAAACACCTAAACTTTTTAAAGATTTTTGACGAAGAAAAATCTATATTTATATCAGACATAATTGTTTTTATATTAGGGCCGCAAATTTTGAACTCTTTTTTCTATTAATTTTAGATTATTTAGGTGTTACTTTGGTATAATAATACTTGTAATTTGTTTTTTACTCCCCAAATATAAAATAATTATTTGGTTATAAATAAGTAAAAAAAAATCCCTTTGGCCAAATAACAATTATGAGAGAAAAAAAAAAACTAGCTTCAACACTAAAGTTACCAAACATAGTCAAATTTTATGTTGCATTTTTCACTAAAGAAATCGAAAACCCATGAGGCCCAATAAAATCTTAACAAACCAAGCCTCATGTAATTCATGTAATAATTTCTTGTGGAAGTTAATTTTATTTCCTTTTCTTTTTACCCATGAAAATTTATGATGGTTTCATCTATGGGTGTAATTTCGGCTTGATCTGACCCATCAGAGCCTTATCTTACCCGAGCTTAACTCGAGCTCGAAGGTCTCTTGCCAAATTTCAGATGAGACTTTTTTTTGGAACGGGTAAGCCCAACCCTAGGGGCATACGGGCATTGGCTCGAGTTCGAGCCTCGGACTTAGGTTTATTGGCAAGACATTTTGGGCTTTTTTGAAAAAAAAAATAATATATTTTTTTTGGAATTATATTTATATTTTATAGCAACTTATAATCTGTATAATAAATTAGCTTTGTTGATATGACACGTATCTCATGATACATTCAAGAGCTATTCTGTCTCCACATTCAATCAATGGTTATGATTTATTCATCAATTTTTCTTTTAAGAATTTTTTCACTTTACAAAACTAGACACTCAGTGCAACGACTCCACACTATTATTGCTTGGAGAGCAGATCTTGCACCTACTGAAAACGTAATTTGTGAATGCTTCATATATATTTGTTTATTTTTTATTAGATAAATATCTATATAACAAATTAGCTTGGTTGATTTATCCCATGGCACATCCAAGAGTTATCCTACCTCCACACTCAATCAATTGTTATGATTTCTTAATCAATTTTTCTTTTAAGAAGTTTTTCACTCTGTAGACCTACACACTCAGTGCAACGACTTCACGTCATTATTGCATGGAGATCGAGTCTTGGACATACTGAAAATGTACTTTGTGAATGCTTTACATATGTATTTTTCTTTTTTTATTAGATAAACATGTTTGATATACATTTAGATAGTTATTTTTTAATTTTTTATCTACTTAATAAAAATAAATTAATATTATTTTATTTGTTATATTATTAAATAGATAAGCATGTTTTCTGTAATGTTCTTGAAATATTTTTCTATTCATGCCTAAGCAGCTATTTTTGTTCTCGCTTAATATATTTAAGCATTAGTTGATAGTCTTTTTTATAACTTTTTTAGTTAAGATGTTATAAAATTAACTTAATC
>JAULJZ010087651.1:0-12410 GCA_032270985.1 Heliamphora pulchella
TACATATATATATATATATATATATATATACTGGGGTTCATGAAAAAACCAACAATAACAAGTACACAGTAGTGGCGACTCCAGAATTTGTACTTTTTATTTTTTTAACAGCAAATATGCGCACACCCACAACTCCCACACCTTGCATTTAGCAAGATTTGAACTCTCAACCTCTTATTTGGGAATCTAACATTTAAATTTTATCGAATTTTATTTATTTTATAGAATCATAATTTATTTTAAATTTTAAATTTTAAACATTTAAATTTTATTTATTTTATAGAATCATAATTTTTAATCACTAATAATCTATATAGTACAAACTAAAATAAACGTATCAGTTAATAAGTAGAATACACTTCTAATATATTCATACTATTGTTTTAACAAAAAATGTAATAAATAAACTTTTACAATTGTATCCGACGAGATTTCATGTTTTGAAATTGTTGCAGTATAGTCTCATTGCCAATGGTATCAAAAATATCTTTCTTAATATATGTAACTAGGTAATCATTGAATCAAATTGCACAAAGAACATCCATGTATTTACCTTTGTAAAGATGTTGCTAAGCTCTTGAAGTAACATTCCTATGATTGTGTGGAATTGTTCAATGCGGTAATAATGCAAATTTATAATTTGTGGGTGTCGTGGCTTTCTAGAAATTATGAATTATCATCTATGATCGGAATAGAAATACTTGGTGCGATGCATTGGAAGTAATTATACAGTAGTTTTATATTATTATGGGATCAATAATAGTTTTTAATGGGGTTAATTAAAAAAAGGCAGCTCAGTGCACTAAACTCACGCATATGTGGGATCTGGGGAGAGGAGCGGACTACGATGGGTCAATAGTACACAACCTTATCTTGCATTTGCAATAGACTGTTTTCACGCCTCAAACCCGTGACATCCAGGTCACATCGCGACAACTCTACCGTTGGGGTTAATTATACACCAATTTTAAAAAAATACTATAATAATAATAAAAATAATTTCTTTGATGGGGTCAATCGACCCCAACGTTTAATATGTGGCGTCACCACTGGTACAAAGCAAATGTACAAACAAAAAGGTATTTCAAAAGCTTAGATGAGTAGAACAAATAAAATGTGGCAAAGCCAACTGTTGATGAAGGGGATGAAAATAAAGTTAAACACTTTATGTTGAGAATGAATAACCCCATTAGATATATATCTATTCTAGTGTACAGATCATAGAGCACACTCACACAATACAATTATCAAGACATATTAACTAATAAACTTGGTATTTTGCTCAGAAATCATTAGTTTATAATTACTAAAACAGATTCCGAGCCTCAAGTTTGATGTTTCAATCATGCTTCATGGATGTGCACATCATTTGTCACATACTACAGATCTTCACTGCCATCTTTAACCAATTTACATCACAATGGTCAAGCAAACAAAATAAGAAAGCAACTGTGTTTTCACTCGTGTGTTTTTTTGGTTCTGAAAACGTCTAGGGTGAAACCTTCACTATTTCAAAGCATCTCCCTCTTTTACAAAGTACTAAGCAACATTCTGTTGCGACACTAAGAGCAATTTTTCATCAACACACATACAGAGAGGAGAAAAAGGAATTATTAGCAAATAAGGCATTCAGCGAAGGGAAAAAGGAACTGAATAGGCTTTTCCATGAGTGGTCATGACCCTAAAAAGCCAGGAACTTGCAATTTAGCCCATAAAAGGGGCCACCAAAGCACGTTTCTATAAACTAAGACGAGAGATAGGAAGGCAATAACACGTGATTTTCATGGATGGCTAATTGATCTAGTACAATACCTCCAGGAGTATTTCCAAACAAAGAATCTTGATGCCGTAGTGAAGACACACGTGTCCAGAGAAGTTGGGCACATCTTGGACATTGACACTCAGGCAAACACACCCTAACATGTGTCGACACTAGTTCGAGCATGTTGTATTTTTCTTGCAAGCTTAGACGACATCAACTCTTTGCATGGATAACTATGCAAAATCTACATTACAGCTCATGCAAGACACTCTGACATGTGTTGAGTCTTGGAAAATTCCTATGATATAAAGACCCCATCTTGCTTTTGTATATGGAGATTGCTTCTTGAAACCTTGTCCTTGTATTGGGATATGAAGCACATACTGTTAGTATCATCATATAACATAGAACTATAAACAAACGAGCCCAGATGTGTTTTCTCCATTGCATGAAAAAGAATCTGGGATCTCTCCTGTAAGTCCATGAGAAAACAGGGAATGCATGATCAGCTATAATTTAATGACATTAACAAAACTTTCGGGGCATGGTAGCTCATATCTACTCATCATATTCTCCTGTGTTCTATATTCAAGGGTGACTTCATATCTAAGGGCTAGATTGGTAACACAGTTTTTTAGTTTCTTTCACTTTTTTGCTTTTTTAGCCATAAAGCTAAAAGGAAAATAAGATAGGTCAATTGGTAATTTAGCATTTTTATTGGCTTTTAGAAAACTACCGTTTGGCAACTCTTTTTAGATCTTTTAGTCTTTTGTTTCAAAATGATGATTGTGTCCATTAATAGGTTTTGGAATCAACTTGTAATATGTAAGAAGAACAATTTCACTTTTCATACAAAGTGTTGAGATTCACAGAGAAAAAAGCTAAAAAGTTGGCTTTTTGGATTTTTTGGTTGATACAAAAAAGCTTATTTTACGTTTTTTCTTTTTTGCAAAAAGCTTGGCTTACCAAACAAGGCCGAATTCCCACCAAGTTCACGCCTTTGGAACCACCCTCTGCAATATAAAATAGTTCTTGACTAAATTTGAAAATCTATTCAATAACATTTCAAAATATATGTTTATTTATTTTACTTAGTATCTTCAAAATATTTGGATTTGATCTTTTACATCAAGTAGTCATCTAACTGGATTGGTAGTTTGTCCACTGAACTGCTCTTACAGTTTATCAAACAGTTAAGTCTTTTAGAAATGATACCAATCTTCATCAAGTCACACCACAAGTTCTCCATCACATGCCCTGAGATTTTCCCTTCTCTTGACTTTTGAGTTGTCTGCTTTGTGCGATAGATGAAATATTCCTAGTTTTAGATTCTTCATCCTCGAGCCAAACTTTCAGTTGTGTACTACTGATGTCAATGCTAAGGGGCAATTTTTTCCTCTTTTCATATATGAAAGCTGCACCTTTAAGCATACATATTCAACTACATTAATAAGATTTTAACCTCAGTTTGGCCGACACATTCACATGAGAATATTCTGTTGCACATTGATGCATTTGAAAAGTAAACGTTTGACAGATCAAATTCTCATTCCATTCCTTATCACATAAATTAGGAAGAGCATATAATCCACACACTTCTATGGCTCCAAGTAATTGTCCTCCCATAATTAAATCATCCCGATTCTTGTTCTAGATCAAAACTCAAACGAGGGATGCACAGCATGTTCATATTTAATGACCTCTTTTTCAATCCCACTGACCACCGTAACAACCACATATAAATGCCAATAGTTTAACAGTAAAGGAACCTAAAGAATCTCATTTGTAAAGGAAGAAGATGGTATATTAACTACCACCCATTCATCAATGCAACAGGAATCCGGCAATGCTCAGGGTCTGGAAAGCTCTGCCTGTCTGCCATCATGCATAACCTAATATGAGTTCTATAAAGCCTGGTCATCATTTTGCAGTCCTGCACGCATTATAATCACAGTCGCCTAACAAAATATAGGTGTAATTAGAAGCTAACATGTTTCCTATCCTTGCAATGACTTTCATCTAAAGTTAGCAAGGTAGTTCTCCGCACGTATTATAATCAAATAGTCAGCTAATAAAACAAGGTACAATTATCGTGCCTCATATAATGACAGTAATCTAAGTTAGCAGTCTCCTGATATGAAGAAATGAATGTATTTTTTTCAAGTTGTCAGGTAAGAAAGCTGTGCTATGCCCAAGCATATGGCGAACAACAATCTCACATCGGTGAAATAAAAAAAAAAGTCCTAATATATACAAAAGATATGAAGACACTATGAGGAGGGGTAGACCTAAATTGACATCGGATACCCTATTTAAAAAAAATATGAACCTATTAAAACTAACTTAAAATATTGCTATTAACATAATAGAATGACGTAAAATGATTTATGTAACCGACCCCATATGGCGAACCGTATTGTTAGGCTCTTTATTCAAGTTAAATAAGCTAGTAGTCCACTTGAGTGGTTACAAATGGTATCAGAGCAACTCTAATCTCATGAAGGGCTCTGCGGCGATGGGATAGAGTAGAGATTCTAGAAAGAGGTAGAAGTCCTAGGGTTATATATTTTGTGTATGATAATGGGTTGCTCTGTGTGTGCTAATGAACTGCTATCCACAATGCCAACCAGGGAAAGAATCTGGACTATGCGACGAATTCGTTGCGTCATTAAGCGGAGAATATTGCGATACCCCATCCTACATTAGTAGGAGATACCAACTTACATATAGAAATAAGTTGGATACTACTAATAACTTAACTTAAACTTTTGGGACGCTCTGTTATGCTTTTAATTCAAATTATTCAACTAGTAGTCCATTTGAGTCGTTACGCTTGGTTCCTTCAAATGGTTTTGAAGATAAAGATATTATGTTTCATAAACAAACACAATAATATTTTTGTTTTTAGAAAGATTTTAAGTTTTGTGTTCTACGCATTGTAGAATAAATGAATTTATAGATCTGCTTTTATAGCATTCCTGTAGCTCCAATAAGTCCAAATACCAACCAGCAACTAAGTAAACCAATCCTCTTATTAGCACTTAAGTAGGTCAAGATTTTGTAGTGATTATAATGTTCAAAAGTTGAGAATTTACTTTGTCAATCTTCACTTCTTTTACTACATTATAAACTTAGTTAAGTAGGTGTGATGATCGGTTTTCAGACTCGCAATCCATACTAGGTTTGACTTTATTCACGACTCGCTAACTAGCTGTGATGACCCGTATGAAGCACGCGTATTGGTGCGGGTGTAGATACTAGTGCAAGATGGGTACATCAATAAAGTAAAACCTAAAAAGGTATGGTACAGAAAAAATCTATTATAGCTTAAGGATTGGAATATATATATATATTATAGCATAAGGATTTAGTCGATTAAGGATCAAACGTTCCAATCACATTTAGTGACACTAGAGGTAAATCTCATTATACTAAATAACATAAAAACCAAAGCTTAATATTAAGTTTAGAAAAAGTCTTATGAAGCTACCTTCATATTTGTTTGAAAGCAAGTATTATTCCAAGTGGAGTATGAATTGAGAATTTACTACGTATTTCTTAGGTACGAAAAAAAACTAAGAAAATAAATGTAGGTATGTATGTCTCGCGTACCCGGTATGTACGTAAAATTACCATGCGAAATACCAATACTCAACATGTACCCTACGACATGTTTGTTTGAAGTACCCATGCTTCATAGGACGACCGCACCTGAGATGATCTATAGCAACTTCCATTGGAGGTTTTTACAATACGCCTAAAAAATTATGGCAGGAAATTACTGTGTATCTTGGTTGCACCATGTATATGCCACATGCCTTCCATGTCTTCTTTTGATATGGGACAACATCTCTTAGCTAGAGTGTTACAATTTACAATCTTCCTTGCTTAGGCAATAATGGCCTCGTTGTTTCTCCACAAAGTCTAGGAACACATTTTGGTTGCTATGACCCACATGCCATGCAGACCAAGATTATGCTGTGATACCGCTTGTGACGATCATGGTTCACAACAATCTTCAATGTGCTCTTTACAACGCACTCCAAAAACCATGGTAGGAAGTTACTATACATCTTGGTTGCGTCCTATATATCACATACCCACTACATCTTTTGATGGGGGACAACACTTCTTGACCCTGTGCACATCAATGGGAGATACAAAATAAGTCTAATATATAAAGAAACTTGTAAGATATTACTAATAACTTGTGCTTAAATTTTTGAATTTATTATTAGGCTCTTTATCTAAGTTATTGAGTTATAGTTAGTCTACTTGGGTCGTTACATATAGTATTAGAGCCAACCTTGATCCCATTAAGGGTTTTGTGGCAATGTGGATAGAGGATAGAGGCTCTAGAAAGGCATAGAGTTCTCGAGTGTGTACATTAATGGGTTGCTTTGTGTCCGCTAATAGAATGCTATCCATGTCCCCAACCAGGAAAAGAACCTGAGCCATGTGATGAGGACGTCACATATTTGAGTGGTTCTAGGCACCTTTGCTCACTCGCCAATACAAATAAGGAGGGACTTAGTTTTATCCTTTAAAAGGATATTGTGATACCCCGTCTCACATTGATAGGGGATAGAAAATAAGCCTGATATATATATATATATATATATATATATATATATATATATATATAACTTATGAGCTATTACTAATAATTTGTGTTTAAGTATTTAGGTAATGTTGTTAAGTTATTTATTTAAGTTATTGGGCTAGTACTCTACTTGAGTCATTGCAAATGGTATTAGTGTCAATCTCGATCCTATGAAAAGCTTCGTGGTAGTGGATAGAGTAGAGGTTCCGAAGAGAGGTAGAGCCCTAGGGTTGTATTAGACCCTAGTGTTGTTAGGTTATGTATACACAACGTCAACAAAGGAAAGAACCCAAACTACACAACAAGGACGCCACATCTTTGAGTGTGAGATATTATGACACTTATCCGACATCGATGAGAGACAACAAAATAAGTTTGATATATAAAGAAATTTATGGGCAATTATTAATAACTTTGGCTTAACCTTTTGGGCCGTGTTGTGAGTGTTTTTATCCAAATTATTAGATGAATAGTCTACTTTAGTCCTTACACTAACTCTTCAAATTCTAACTAAATTAGGCAAGGAGTTTCCAATAAAAGTAAAAATAAACACTAGAATAACAAAGTTCCAATCTTCTAAAGAGATTTGATATTAGCATTTTGACACATCTACTTAATTAACTCCAGATCCATTTGCAAAATCCCAAATTATCTTGATTTCTAAATCACACATTAGCAACGTTTTCCCTAATAGAAAAAGAACAACAACAACAACAAAACAAACAAACAAAAGATCAGCAATCAAAGAGTTTAAACAGACCAGAATAAGCCTATTAACTAAGTAGATGTGCACCCTTTAAAAGAAAAGAGATACACTATCTATAAACTTTAAGTAACAGCCAGAAGGGACAAAAATAACATCAAGCGAACAACTTGTGGCCCATAGAGAATAGTATTAAGTAACATAAAATTTATCTCCTAAAATAAGCTATTGCTGTTACTTTTCCAGCTTTTACTACTAAACCTTGCAGTAGGAATTTAGCAATAATTGTATGCTCCATTTGCTGCTGCCAAAAATTGGTGCCCAGAATCATATGATTCATATACACTTTCAGCTTTTAAAAAAATGATATTTGTTAGTCCAATGTTCAAAATGAATCTCAAAGTACTTAATTGATTAAATTTCCTAACAGCATATAGGGAAAAAAGCCTCAGCATAGATTGATATGGGATTGGGGCTGAATTTAGGGTTGCATCTTGTCAAAGAAGAAGAAGAAAAGGAAAAGGCATATGGAAAACCTGGAAGTACTCCCAAATTTATCCACAATTGCAGTATTTCTCTTTAAAGGAAGGACTCAGCTCACATATTTGTCTTACAAGACAAATCAATTGAAATGCACCCAACGACACAAACTCATTTGTTTAATGGTGGAGTTAAAATTATTTATGGAAACAAATCGATTGGTCTCATATATCCAATTCAACAGTAACACCGTACAAATCCCATTGTATTTCCTACCAGGCAACAATAAAAAGGAATGCTCTTCACGAGCACACTTTAACTTATGTAGACCAGATTCTGACCATTGTTAAGAAGCTAGACACCTTCATTTATCTTAAATTTTATTAACACAGGCCAATGAACATCTATCTAATAAGATAGTCTCATATCTTTTCTTTCTCTCGTAAGACAAAATCCTATTAACTAAAATGTTAGGTAAAAAAGGATGACTCGAAGTGGTGAAAAATGGCAGATTAGGGATCCTTCTTAGCTCTACCCAAATACATTTGCAATTGATTAAGCTGTAATTTTAATTAAAGGTAAAGCAGAAAAACAATGGAATCATCTAAAACTGAATTCAATTCACCAATGAAAATTCCAACCAATACAGTTAAAACCAACATATAAATCATTCCGTTAGTGATGCTCAAGAACAATCTATGCCAATAAATAAAGATTACTACAAAACACAAAAAACACATCAGAGATAATGCAACCATGAAAAATTATATATATACCAGCAATCCTCTTAGAGAAGACATCCCACCAATCCGCAGAGCCCTCCTCAGAAGACCCAGAAGCTGAAGGGTTTGGCTCAACCTTCTTGTCTATCTTCCTCCTCTTTTTGT
Organism: Heliamphora pulchella; assembly: GCA_032270985.1. NCBI lineage: Eukaryota > Viridiplantae > Streptophyta > Magnoliopsida > Ericales > Sarraceniaceae > Heliamphora > Heliamphora pulchella. The sequence continues at coordinate 8,436 of JAULJZ010087651.1, forward strand.
ACCCTCTTACAGGACCCATGAGCGCACAAAGACCCAATTGGATCAAAACCCAGAAACCCCACTAACTTCGAACATCAAGAATGAAAGAAACTTGTTTAGAATTCATAGAAAAACCAATACCCATTTGCTATGACACTAGATTAAACGCCATGGACACAAAGAGATCGTGTAGGAGTTGTGTGAATAGAAAAAAAACATGCAAAGGTGTGTATGAAAAACAGATAATTAGCTGCACTGTGTCAATGGTATGTGTATCTGTTTGTATCTTTTTGGTGTTTGGAGCATACAAACTGAGGAGTTAAAAAAGGAAGAGAAATAGATAGTGTTTGTGGAGAAAGTAACGAGAAATATATGCAAACTGTTATTGGGTTGGTGTTTGTTTAAAGACAATGTGGCAAGAAAAGTAAGAGACATGGACATCGGCAGCGATTCTCTCTCTCTCTCTCTCTCTCTCTCTCTCTCCATGTTTTTGCCTTTTTTGATTTCAAAGGTAAAAAGAGGAAACATTATTCGGTGTTTTAAGGGCAAAATCATATGATGGTGTGTTTGGCAAAATTTTTGTTTTTAATTTTTAGTTTTTTGTTATTGATTTTAATAATAAATTATAATTTTTTTTAAATATTTATAATTTTTGTTATAAATTATAATTATTTTTTTATTTCAATTACAAACTAATACATTTGTTAAACACTTACAACTCTTATTATAAACTACAATCTAAAAACTATTAATTTTAACAATTCAGACACATTTCGGATGTTCCAATCCCTGCAAACACTACACGGTCATGTTAACTTTTCGTATGTAGAAGTGAATTACACATAAATTTGTAGTTACCCAGAGAGTCAGAGACATTGAGGCACTTGGCCTGACTCGTTAGACAACAAATAATCACTTGAAAAAAAAATAGTTTAAGCCGGATTGTATTTGAGCATATTTGTGTTGTTTGGTTATTTATTATTTTTAAAATTTACTAGCATTAAATAAGTTTTTTTTTATTATAGTACATTATAATAAAGTACGATAAATTACAATTACAATTACAATAAAATTTAAATAAAATATATCATTATTATCATAAACTTTTAATTCTAAATAAAAAGAGATTGGAAACAAGTCAGAAAAGAAAAACCCACAAGCATGATAATATTTTAACGATGTGTAAAGGTGTAACAGTTTAAGTGCACTATTATTCCATTTAAATAAAAAAGTTTGATAAAGTGGTTCAAAAATTTAAGTCAAACTTATTTGTAGTATCTAACTTATTTGTATGTATAATATATTAATTTTTTTATTTTCTACTTATGTAGAATAAAATATTAGAATATTCTACTAAAAATGTGACGTTTTTGTCACCTAATTAAGATTTTTTCACTGATATAAAATGTAAATAGTAACTTGTAAGAAGTGACGAAAAGTTAAAAGCGGAGGCCTGGGAATCCATTCTTCTTCAAACTTCCATGAATTTGAGTCGCAACATAAGCGTCTAAATTTTTCGTTTCTAAAGAATGATGAACCCCTAGTTTGTATTTTAGGATTAATTTAGATTTTTAGTTCTTTTCAATTTGAATTTAGTTCGTTGTATAATTTTGAAATGTTGGCGTTTGATCAACGTGCTTTTAATTAAAATATTTAGTTTCTATTTTTATTTTATGTGATTATAAAAACGAGATTATACAACTGTTATTTTCGCTTGTTCTTAATCAAATGTGAGATATTATATATTTTGATAGGACGAATCGTACTCCGGACGATTCGTGCCATAATCATAGATGTAATATATATATCACGTTTAATTAAAATGTATCTTCTTAATAATCCGAGTTAGACTTGTAATTATAACCGAATTAGATTAAAATCAAATGAACGAATTAAAATATACATAAAACTAAAATATTGGTTAGGGTGGATTCAAATATTAGGAATTCTACTTCTCCTCTCAATCTAGTTTTTATTTCTAGTTATTTAATTTCAGAATCTTAAAATATATTTTAAAAAAATCTTTTTTAAAGAAAAATCAAATCAAAAGTTGTTAATTAATAAATTGTAATTTCGTCTTTTAAGTTCCTGAAGAACGATATCCAAACTTAAAATATATACTATTATATATGAGTTTTAAAATAAATCATAGTAAAAAATAAAAAAAATTAAGCCTCAAAATAAAGTACGCTAGGCCCATTTTAGTCAAATTAAAAAAATTATATACTAAAATATTTGAAAAAATAGTATAAAAAAATTAAACTTTTCAAAACTTCAATATATTGCCCAAAAAAAAAAAGTTTCATTCAATGAATTAAGCCTCCCAAGGTCAACGGAGTTGCTAGAAAAAACTATCGAACTTTCTGAAAAGTATATATCAAAAGAACTTAAAATAGCGCGGTATTAAAAATAATTGTAATTACTTTTGAAAACTTATTCAGAAAGAACTATTTTTATTCTTTTTTCTTCTCACACTTAGTACACGATTCGCTTTCCCTCTACAATTGGCTCTCTCTTCTGCACAGTTTAGGACTCTTTGAGCAAATTGATCTCTCATCTCTCTTGCAAATAATTTTTTTATTGTTGTATTATTATTTTTTTATAAATAAATTTTTGCATCTTTCCCACAAATAATTAGTAACTTTTAGAGTTAATTATTTTTTATGTATTGTTGATCATGTTATTTTCTTCAATTGAAAACATGTTTAAACAACTACAATTGTATAAAGATATTTTTTTTTAATTTTTATTTAACTTTAAAAAGTTAGAAGTACAATATGATGATAGTTTTAAAATAAATTGTCTTAATCTTGAGTTTTTTTTTAATATTAATAGTTTAGATTTGTTTTCAGAATTAAGAATTTTAAAAGAATTTGGATTAATAGAAAACTGAAGATTCCAATTAATGTACAAAATTATATTAAAAGACTATTTTTTTAAAAAAAAATTTGTGCATTATTTATGAAATATTATTAATTTTTTTGGTAATAGTAGCTTATGTAGAAAGAAAATTTTCTAAATAAAAATTAATAAAATCTTATTTTAGACCAATTGTGTCACAAGAAGAATTAATTAAATTAATAAATTTTCAATTGAGAAAGACATGTTGCAGAAAATTGATTATGAAACAATAATCTTGCATCTCAAAAAGCAAAATAAAAAAATAAAAAGATTTAAAAATAAAAAAAATATTTAAATATTAAAGGTCTCCATTTAATATCTTGCCTAAGGCTTCCGAAGTCATCATGCAGTCCTGTTGACTCCTCTATTCATATTACAGTAAAATTCGTCATAGAACTAGAGTTGATTATGGTATTATTTGTAATGATTCAAGTAAATTGCTAACTCAATACTTATATAAATAATCTAGTATCAAGGGCCAAAAAAGCTATAATTACTAGTAGTTTACAAGCATTTTTATTATCACCTTCATTTTCTTTTTATCACTAAGGTAGGATGAGATTTTTTAATATTTTCGACTCAAATACGTGGCGTGCTTATCGCATGACCCAAGTTCTTTATTTAATTATAGATGTATAGATAGTAAGTTATTAGTAAACACAGAACAACCCATTAACTTTAACATATATACAATTTCGGGTCTCTACCTTTTTTTGAAACTTTTATTTTTCTATTCATACTGCGACAAAATCTTTTATGGTATTAGAGTTGATTATAATATCATTTATAATGATCCAAGTGAGCTATTAACCAAATAATTTAAATAAAAAATCTAACAATATGGTATAAAACTTTAAGTTTAAATTATTAGTAATATCCCACATCTTCTAATATATATTAGACTAATTTTTTTAATTTTTTTACCAAAATAATGTTTCGCAAAAGAACATGTAGCTCTGTTTGTTAACATTTAATCGTTTTTAAAGAAAATCCCTTAATTCAAATTTCATAGATCCGCACATTGGATTAGCAAATCAATGGCCTTAAAAAGTTTTTACATTAACAGTGACAACCTAATTACAATATTGCACTAAT
>JAULJZ010087662.1:0-12408 GCA_032270985.1 Heliamphora pulchella
AATAATGCAAGTAAACCATCATAGTTAAGGAAAAACAGTAATCAAAACATTATTCCCTCGCAGAATGTACCATCGCGGAATAAGAAGAGTAAGATCCTATGTACCGACTCCATCACCAGGGGACAAAGGTAGCAACTACCGATTCCTCCCCCTTTACCTAATCCTCATACATCATGGAATCGGTTAAATAAATGCAAGTTCTATACGACGCACCATAACGAACCACTTAATTTACGGGCACGACACCCGAGGGAATAAGCACCCATCCGCCACAGTTTATGGGGACTAACCCGAAGGACCTGAGTACCTACGCTGCGTACGTTTTTGGACTTATACCGAGGGCAACTCGTTCCAAGTCCACGTTATCCCAGTACATCTAGATAATCTTCTAAAAATAGTACCGTAACTCAACTACGAAAATATTTTCTCAAAACAATACATTATACATGTATAAAGATCCATCCAACAACATGGAGATCAAACAAAATATTTTCAAAATATTTTTTCCCGTTTTCCACAAAACGTTTCAAAACCTGAGACTCAACCCCGAAGGCGAGCTCCAAATCTCCAAAACATAAGATGCTTAGATTTTCATCAAAATTCTCTATTTTTTAACAAAAATCACCTTTTTCAAAAACACCCTTGGAAAATCATAAAATCACATGTCATATGATGTACTAAACCAAGAAAAGCGAAAAACATGCTTTTTACCCAAAAAACCAAGGTTAAAACATAGATATGACATTTCATACATTTTTTATTGGTGAAAAAGCATAGAATTACATATAACACCCTAATACAGTAGTAGGGTCTAGAATCCTACCTCGCTGGGTCAAAACCCGACGCCTAAAAAATCGAGTCTCATCGGAACGAGAATTAGACCTGATGAGCGCGAAGCTAGCAGCGTGAATAACAGGAATCCACAAGCTGATCGTTGAAAACTAGGCTCGGGCAGGTCAAAAATGTAGAGAGAAGGCAGAGAGAATGGAAAAAACTAAGCTTTCTCAAACATTCCAGAGGCTGGAATACATATAGGCACGCCAAAAACACTGTTCAATCAACTGAAGAGAGCACTTCAGTCGACTAAAGCCCCTTGAAAAACGTGCACCACTTGAGTTCAGTCGACTGAACCCCCTAGTTCAGTCGACCGAACTCACCAAAAATAGTTCGGTCGACCGGACTCACCCCCTCAGTCGACCGAACCTACCAGCAGAAGCCTACTGGAAAAAGCTGGAGTTTTAAGGCTCAAAAACCAACCCAACCCATCTAAACAAGGTCCGAGAAAGCTTAAAACACATCTATACATGATGTTCTACAACCCAAAACATAAACCAAGCATCGATGATATATAACATGAAGGAAAAACACATCAACATTTATATATATATCAAAAATAAACAAGGTTCGGGGTCTCACAAAATCAACAATTATTTCAGGATTAAGAGGATAAGGACTATTCATAATAACCTTGGGATGTGAATTAATTTATATTGTCAGTACAAAATTAATAACCCCAAATGTCTCGTTCAATGCACACAAAGTGTACTAACACAGAGAGTCGAAACAATAGACGATGCTATTATCTGTTCCCCGTAACCAAGACAGACTTACTAAAACTCTGTGCTACAGTCGTACCGATGGTATATCCATTTCCATCTAAACTATGAACATAAAACTTATATTCTGTAAGAACCTAAAATCTGATCTTCTGTGTACAAGTGTTACTCTACACACCAGATTAAATACTATACAGGATATTGGACATCTATGCATAACATTAAAGAAAATGATATACATATATTACTCATAAAGATTCTCATAAAATGAAAAATTAATTTTATTAAAAAATAAAATTAAATACTAAAAATATGATTTTCAATATACCAACCCTAACAAGACTGATATATGCTAACCATGCCAACGGCAAAGCAGATGTCGGATCTAATGAAAAGCATAGTATACACGAGGCTTCCTACTACCAAAGCATAAGGAACCGCCTTCATCCTGTCTATCTCATCAGGTGTCCTAGGACACTGATCATTAGATAAAGTGATTCCATGCTTGAAAGGGAGAAACCCTTTATTGGAATCATGCATGTAAAATCGAGCAAAGATATTATCGATATACTTTGCTTGTGATAAGCCCAACATTTTTTATTTTTGATCTCGCACAAGCTTGATCGCAAGGATGTGACTGGCTTCTCTCAAGTCTTTCATATTGAACTGCTCAGGCAATCATACTTTAACCGTAGATAATGCCCCCACATCGTTTTCGATAAACAAGATATCGTCTACATAAAGTACTAGGAAGATCACCACGCTTCCATCACGCTTCTTGTACACACAAGACTCATCCCGACTTTGATCAAAATCATAGGACTTTATATCATGATCAAACCGAGTGTTCTAAGACCTCGATGCCTTTTTAAGTCCATAAATGAATCCCTTAAGCTTGCACAATATGTGCTCCTGGCCTTTTATGATGAATCCGTCTCGGTGTATCATATAGATACACTCATAAAGACTTCCATTAAGAAAAGCTGTCTTGACGTCCATTTTTCAGATTTTGTAATCAAAATGTGCGGCAATGTATAAGAGAATCCGGATAGACTTAAGTATGGCTACTGACGAAAAGGTTTCCTCATAGTCGATCCCTTTTTTCTAAGTGAACCCTTTAGCAACAAGCCTAGCTTTGAAGGTTTCAACCTTCTCGTATACTCCTCTCTTTCTCTTGTAGATCCACTTGTATCCAATGGATTTTATCCCTTCGGGTGGTTTTACAAGTTTCCAAACCTGATTAGAATACATAGATTCCATCTCTGAATTCATAGCTATTTGCCAAAGATCTGCATCTTTGTCTTGTAGTGCTTCATTGTAGTTACAGAGCTCGGTATCCAGTTTTTCCAGGATCTTGTCAAAAGACTTTTCCAAGAACATATACTGATCAGGTTGATGAACAACCCTCTCACTACGATGAGGCACTACCTGTGTCTATGTATTAGTAGTAACTGACTGTGCAGAATCTGAACCCTGTGCATCAGCACCATGTTCATGATTTTCATCTATCTCAATAATTCTCCTACTACGACAAGGTAATGGAATATCAGTGACTTGTGGTTCCACTTTTGTTATACTGGTATTTCTTCGCAGTTCTTCTAGAACAATATTACTTTTTGGCTTGTGATCCATAATACAATCCTCTTCTAAGAATCGGGCATTGGTGCTAACAATTACCTTCTGATCCTTAGGATTATAAAATAGACCACCATTCGTTCCCTTGGGATATCCCACAAAGAAACAGACTTTCGTCCTCGATTTCAACTTACTCACGTTCTGTTTCAGCACATGTGCTGGACACCCCCAAATTCGAATGTGTCTCAGACTAGACTTACGCCCGGTCCACAATTCTATGGAAGTAGAAGGTATTGACTTAGACGATACGAAATTCAAAATGTAAGCTGCTGTTTCTAAAGCGAGTTCCCAAAACGAATCTGGTAAACCTGAATAACTCATCATTGACCTTACCATTTCCATAAGAGTCCTATTCCTTGTTTCTACTACACCATTTTGCTGTGGAGTGCCAAGTGCAGTCAATTGGAATGTAATCTCCTCTGATGACAAGTAGTCCTTAAACTCTCCAAAGAAGTATTTCCCACCACGGTCGGATCGTAGTGATTTGATACTTTTACCCAGACGCTTCTCTGCTTCCACCTTGAATTCTTTGAATTTTTCAAAGTATTCAGACTTACGGTGCATCAGGTAAATGTATCTATACCTTGAGTTGTCATCAATGAAATTGGCGAAGTACTCAAAGCCACCTCTAGCCCGGATTGTAATAGGACCACGCACATCAGAATAAACTAGCTCCAACGGTTCTTTAGCTCTATACCCTTTGGCCGAAAATGGCTTCTTGATCATCTTACCCTCTAAGTAAGATTCACAGACTGAAAGTGCCTCCACTTGCAATGAACTCAAAGGTCCATTTACTACCAGTCTGTTTATCCTTTTTAGATTAATATGACATAAGTGTAAGTATCAAAAACACGTTTAGTTTATTAAAAAAAAAACTTTCTCTTATATGGTAATATAGATGTATTATTCATTTCAGTCAGTTGCAGTGTAGGAGAAAATTAGAATAATAATATAAAAATTATCCACCAATGTACCAGAACAAATAACCCGCTTATTATCATTAATAACCACAGAGTTATTAAATTAAACTAAATATCCGTCTTTAACGAATCCAGAAACAAAAACTAAGTTCCTTCTAATGGTAGGTAAATAAAGACAATCTCTCAATATTAAAACCCGATCTCTACCAAAACTGAGAGTGGCATCTTCTACTGCAACTGTTGTTACCTTTGTATTATTACCCATATGCAGGTAAATCTCTCCATTACTAAGTTTTCGGGTTTCCTAGAACCCTAGCAATGAATTGTAGACATGATTAGTGGCTCCCGTATCTATACACTAGGTACTGATAGATAACACTGCTAAACATGTTTTCACAACCAGTGAACAGAAATCACCATGCTTATTATGCCTTATGAGAAATATTGGACATAGCTTTTTCCAGTGCCGGGTCTGGTTACAGTGAAAACATCTCATCTGTATTTTGGTTTTTTCACACCAGTCCATGGCCCACTAACTACCCTGGAAATCGTGTCTCCTTGTTTCTGAACCTTTTCCTTTTTCATACCTTTCGACCTAGAGAAAGAACCTTTTTCAGAAACAAACACATTTCCTAGTATTAAAGGAATACCATTTGTAGTTAAAGTTATATCCAAATTACATTTTCAGTCAACAAAATTTGGTCCCGTAAGTTTGCTTTCTTTGAGTTTTGAAGCGAGTGGGTTGAAATTCATTTTAATCCTGAGAATCACATAATTAAATAAAACCGTTAATTATGATAAGCAAAACTTTGAATTTATTTTAATTTGGTTCCCTCTACCAGTTTAAAATTAATTTGCCAACAGTCAGGTTATCTGAGAATAGCATGCCACGATGGGTGGACGTATACTATTCTTCATCAGACCAAACATGCCAATTCTTTTTAATTTTACTATCTAGGCAATAGACCATGTCAAGTAAAATTAAATAGCTGACATAGTTTCGGTCCAGTATATAATAGCAGTGACTCAGATGGAGAGCATACTATAATATACAGTTAAGTATTAACCATCACCTAATCCCAAATCAATCACTTCGCAATGAACCATTCAGATGGAAAAGTGATTTACACTAACAATTATCCAGAATTATCTCTAAAGGAGGTTTGTACTGGTGATACTGCAATTAATCTGTTCGATGGGGAGGAAGGCCGTACTGCCAACACACAGAATTTAATTGTATCGCCTATAAACTGGTGATAAAGACCGCGGGATATATCTGTGAATAAATTCTCTCTCCTAATTAGATTTTTAAAAATATTTTTGAGAGTTATAAAAATTCATTTAATTAAAATAAATTTATTAATTTTGAAAGTCACACGATCTGAAAGAATCAAACATCTTTCTGTGTACACGATTCCAAATATTCTGATTTATCAAACCATCTTTTCGTGTTTAAATGCGTAACAAATAAAATTTAATAAATGCACAATTTTTCTTTCATCTTTTCAGCTAAGGTAGTGATTAAAGATATTTATTTATTTATTTTTTGTTCCACATTTTTCGTAAAATAATAATTTATTTCGATTAAATATTTTTTCATTTAATTAATTTAAAATTCGGAATTAATTCCCACATTATTTCAAGATATCTGATTTAAAAAAAATCATCTTAAATGTGATATTTTGTAAAAAAATAAAATATCTAAAGTTTTTTTATTTAATTAAAATTAGTTAATTAAAAAAACTTAATTTTACTTATTATTACAAAATATTTTAATTAAAATTGAATATTTGAATTAATTAAATTAACAAGATAAATAAAACCAATATATATCATCAACGTAGTTAATAGAAAAAAAATTAAATGCAAAATCAATATAAATCCCGATTTTATGATCCGATTAAAACTCTAAAGAGTTTTAGTCTCTTGTTAATCAAAGAATCCAGGTTCACTTCATCAAGCCAAACGGAGCCCATTCTATGTCAAAAACAAGGAATCCCAAACAGAATCTCATTGGTGCTGTTGCGTTTGGAAACTGCTGCTGGATTTGCGCCAAGTTTAGTGCGGTTTGGAAACCGAAACAGTTTGGAATCCTTTTTGCTTAGAATTGTAAACCACCTGGGATTGCTTTGAAACCGGCTGCAAAGCTTTAAAAAATGCAACAACGTTTGCTGTTGCGCCGCTTGGACCAAAATCAGCGCTTGTTGGGCGCTTGCATGTTTGGGCGGCTGCTTTAGCTTGGGAAACCATGTTTTGCTTGAAATCCACCAGAATTTATTATACCCATAGTTAGCTTTTAAACAATACCCATAACAGTGAAATCCAGCGGCTTGGGACGTGGAAACCGGCTCTACTGGTTGGCTGTTTAAAACCTGTTGGGAAGCTACTGCTTGATTGCGTTGGGATAAACACTGTTTAACCAGTGCTTTTAAACACCACAGCTTGGGGCTTCGGCTTCTTGCGCAGCCTAAGGCAGCATTTGGCGGCTCTTCTCCTCCTTTTTTTTATTATTATCCAGGAAAAAAAAATTCAGGAGAGAAAAAAAATATTGCTAAGCAATAAAAAAAACTTATTTACAGCCAAAACCACCGGAATCACCGCCGATTCTCACCGCCAACCACCACCGTTTCTTCCATACTTGTTCTTATTTTTTTTTTATAATAAACTAGAAAAAAAAACTTAAAGAACATAAAATATTTTACATCGAAACTTATGTCCCGTAAACTCACATTCGATCTAAAAAAAATTAATCTATCACGGTCAACCTCTGCGATTAAAAAATTAAATTAAATCATCATCCACGCATTCAATCAAATATGAAAATAAATGATGATCATAAAATCGGGATTAGAACGCTTGAAAAATAAAGTTAGCACAATTCTAAATCTACCCAACCTTGATAAACCGTAAACAAAAAATAAAACAGCTCTGATACCAATTGTTGGAGGCAATACTATCAAGATCATTGTTTTTGTACAACGATTTTGGGTAAAAATTAACTGGACGAGCAAACGCCGAAACGGGCTCCAGATAAAAATTTTGACGTCGACCGATCAAAAATAAACCAGTGCAACTAAAGTTAATGTAGAAGAATACCTTTTGTCGATCTAATCTCCAATTACGACTTGATTCCGAGTTGAAGTTCCAATCAGATCTTCTACTGTATTTCCTTACGCGATTTTCGAACGTAGTGTGAGTTACGATCCTCCGAGAACTCGTACCGGTAGAACTTCGATATATTTAGGTCTCAAAAGACAAAAATAATATCATAATAATATATGAAATACGATCTATCAATCTCAAACTGGTTTAGCCTACCCGCGTATATATAGGGCTATAGTAGGGACCGGGTGAGTAATTATGAGTTAGACTTCTAGTAGAACACAGACACCTACTAGAGGTTTCTGCAATTATAGAACAACATGCAGCGATTTCTGTAATTTTCATAAAACACTGAATTACAGTTCATACCACTAAAGAACTATAATTGCACTATGACCTATAATTTCAAGAATTTCTAGCATTGAGCTCCTGTTATTAAATGCTTACCATTTCTCCCCACGTTAAGATTCTCGATACCCGCCAATTAAATTTAATTACTGACAATTTAATGTAATCGGCATCTTTATATATTCCTTAAGCCCTTCTGCTTAACTTATTTGACTGCCGGATAATTAAATCCACCTGCAGAGTTTGGCCCGGTCAAAACTTATAAACATCCTTAAATGGGTATCATCAATCCCGATCTTTGGGACGTGAATTCCATCAATAATTAATATTTGCCATATAAATAATACCGCAATCTAACTGACCGGGAATATAGACTCATATAAGATTGCACCCTCTAATGAATCAAAATAACGAATATTAAATATACGCAAATCAATAGTTATTTCAGGATTAAGAGAATAAGCAATATTCATAATAACCTTGGGGTGCAAATTATTTATATAGTCAGTATAAAATTAATTTTCCCAAATGTCCCATTCAATACACACAAATTGTACTAGCACAGAGAGTCGGAACAATAGACGACGCTATTATCTGTTCCCCGTAACCAAGACAGGCCTACAAAAACTCTGTACTACAGTCGTACCAATGGTATGCCCATTTCCATCTAAACAATGAACATAAAACTTATATTTTGCAAGAGCTTAAAATCTGATCTTCTGTGTACAAGTCGTACTTTACACACCAGATTAAATACTATACAGAATATTTGACATCTATGCATATCAAAGAAATGATACACATACATTGCTCATAAAAATTCTCATAAAATAGAAAATTAATTTTATTAAAATAAAATTAAATACTAAAAACATGGTTATCAGTATACAAACCCTAACATAGATGTACCGGCGTCTTTCAACTTGTTAGGTAGACCTTGGTTGCATGACCCAAGTGTCCAGATTGTACCACCGACTCTCCATCAAAAATTGAAATTGATAAGAAATGGGGCAGTTTTGACAATTCACGGAGAAGACAGTATTCATCCCCCAAGAGGAGGAGAGGGCTCAACTCTGTTGGAAGTACAGCATGGTGAGGGTGATGTATCGTTCAGTGGCTTTCGGTTTAACGAAACCCAGGCTGTATAGATGTTGTTGAATGAGGAGGAAATGTACATCAACCCGTGGGCTGTAACAATGACGAGAAAAATGTCATTTTTTCCTGGTATGGGATTAGGACGTAAGCAGCAAGGAATCTCGGAACCCATTCAGGTATCGCCAACTTCGCATCATTTTGGTCTTGGGTATGAGCCAATGGAAGAAGATCGGGAAGGGCCTAAGAAGCGACGGAAGGCCAATTATTCAAAAATGCTCAATGGGCATTTTGTGAAAGAAAGGGAATATTTCCCATACTACGGCTTTCCAAAGCCATGGATCGACAAGGAAACCAATCAAAAGCTGCCAGGGTTAGAGATCTTTCTCGACCATCAGTTGTCTGATGCAGAAGGGGAAGAAGCAGCTAAAGGGGAAAAGGAAGAAAAGAAGGTCCAAGGGGAAGACTGGGCCAATAAGCTTGACGGAATCGACATGGGAACATTGTTCAATGAAAAGATGGGACAACTGTAAGTAACCTACTCGGACTGCTTCATGATGGGCTTCAGCGACTAGCCGACTACACTAAGCTCATTGTTGATGCAACTGCAAAGGAAGTGAAGAATTGGACATTCGAATCTTCTGTTGTACATATTGTCTGTTCTGAGTCCAAGTTCGAGTCAGGGTCTATGGTTGAGGGCATGTCTATTTTTGTACCTCTCCCTGTTTATGCTTTTGAGTTTGTAATTCCTTCTTCTTTCAATGAAATGAACAAAATTTCCAGTTACTCTGCTTTGTTTGATTTATTTCATACATTTTCTGACGATTTTAAATTCGACGGGGATATCTCCGAAGAAATAAAACTTTTAATAAAAAGAGAAGAAAAAATGCGTGCCCAACCTATAATTGAAGAAACTTTGTTAATAAATTTGAGTAATGAAAATAACCCGTAAAGTGTACAAATTGGTTCTTCTTTATCCTTAGTCGAACAAGAACAATTAATAACTTTATTAAAAGAATTCAAGGATGTATTCGCATGGTCTTACGAGGATATGCCCTAAATTGATCCTAACATCGTCCAACACCATATCCCTCTATACCCCGATGCTAAACCGATCAAACAAAAATTAAGACAAATTCGGCCAGAATGGGCATTGAAGATCAAAGAAGAAGTTGCCAAACAATTCAACGCCGGGTTCCTGATGGTAACCGAGTATCCAAAATGGTTGGCTAATATTGTTCCAATGCTGAACAAGGATGGTCGTATCTGAGTCTGTGTAGATTTTTGAGATCTCAACAAGGCTAGCCCGAAAGATAATTTTTCACTGCCACACATTGACGTCTTGGTAGACAATACAGCGGGGCATGCCTTGTTGTCATTCATAGATGGATTCTCCGGGTACAATCAAATTTTGATGGATCCCAAAGATAGAGAAAATACGATATTCACCACGCCATGGGGCACCTATTGCTATCGTGTATTGCTATTTGGGTTAAAGAATACAGGGGCAACCTATCAAAGGGTTGCCACCACTTTACTTCATGACATAATACATAAGGAGATCGAAGTGTACGTGGATGATATGGTAGTCAAGTCTAAGGATCGGGATAACCACATCACAGCACTGCGAAAGTTCTTTGAAAGAATTCGAAAATACAAGATGCGGCTCAATCCATAGAAATGTACCTTTAGAGTTACTGCCAAAAAGATGCTCGAATTTATGATCACGCAACGTGGCATTGAAGTTGATCCTTCAAAGATTAAAGTAATTTTGGAAATGCCTCCTCCAAAGACCGAGGGAGAAGTCAGGGGCTTTTTAGGTAAAATACAGTTTATCAGTCGATTCATCGCAAAACTGACAACTACCTGCGAGCCGCACTTTCGTCTAATGAATAAAGGAGTTGATTTTGAATGGGATCAAAAATGCCAAGACGCCTTTGATGCCGTACGACTGTATCTGCAAAATTCACCAATTCTAGCTCCTCCCGAACCTGATAGGCCACTGATTCTGTATCTGTCAGTGATCGATTCAGTTATGGGATGTATACTGGCACAAGAGGGTGAAACTGGAATAAAAAAGGTTGTCTACTACTTAAGCAACAAGATGACAGGGTGAGAAATATGATACACACCACTGGAGAAGACATGCTGGGCCTTGGTTTGGGTTTCCCAAAAATTGAGGCAATACATGCTATCTTTCACAGTGAATATCATCTCTCGGATGGACCCGTTGAAGTACCTGTTTGAAAATCCAGCACTGACAGGATGGTTGGCTCGATGGTTGCTGTTATTATCTGAATTTGATCTTCAATATGTCACCCAAAAGTCAGTCAAGGGCAGAGCAGTGGCAGAATTCCTAGCCGACCAACTAATTGAAGGAGGTGAAGATACAGAGTTCTAGTTTCTTGACGAACAGCTGATGAAAGTCGGAGATGACAAGTGAACTCTATATTTTGATGGCGCATCCAATCAATATGGCTATGGAATAGGAGTCCTTCTTGTCACTTCTGACGAATCCCACGTTGCTTTGTCCCTAAAGCTCAATTTTGAAGTTACCAACAATCAGGCTGAATATGAAGCATGTTTAGCTGGATCGGAGGCAGCCTTGGAATTAGGGGCAAAAAAGCTGGAAGTCATTGGAGATTCAGCACTGGTGGTTTCACAAGTGAAGGAGAATGGAAGGTCAGGGACCTAACCTTGATTCTCTATCATCAAGAGCTAGAGAAACTGATATCGTGTTTCGAATCAATGATCTTTACCCATGTGCCAAGACTGCAGAACAAGTTCGCCGACGCACTGGCCACCCTAGCATTCATGATTGACATACCATTCGGAGTTAGAATGAGGCCTTTGATAATTGAACAGAAGAGAAAGCTGGCATACAAGACGACAGCCGCAAACGAGGAAAGCACTGACTACGTTCTATGGTACTTTGACATTCAAAACTTCGTAGAGAAAGGAGAATACCCTAAGTTTGCAAGCAAAAATGATAAAAGGGCAATACGATGATTATCGACATAGTTTGTCATTTTCAGTGGAAGACTATACAAACGAGGGCATTCTAGGGTTAACAAGTTGTGTGTAAACACTGAAGAAGGCCAAGCATTCATGAAAGAGGTCCACGCGGGAGTTTGTGGGCCACACATGAGCGAAAATATGTTAGGCAAGAAGATCCTGTGATAAGGGTACTTTTAGACGACAATGGAGACAGACTGTATACAGTTCGTGCGAAGGTGTCATAAGTGTCAGATTCACGCAAACCTTATACACGTTTCCCCATCTCAGTTGTATAACCTGACGTCACCATGGCCTTTCTCAGTATGGGGCATTGATGTGATCGGTAAAGTAACACCGAAGGCGTCAAATGGGCACGAGTTCATCTTAATGGCCATTGATTACTTTACCAAGTGGGTGGAAGCAGCCTCCTACTCGGTATTGAAAGCCTCTCATATTGCTAAGTTCATCAAGAAAAACATCATTTGTCGGTACGGAGTCCCCCATGAGGTCATCTCAAATAATGGCTCGCATTTTTAAGGAGAGGTTTTAGATCTTTTTGAGGAATACTGGATAGTGGCCCATAAGTCCTCACCATATCGGCCGCAAACCAATGGAGCGGTTGAGGCAGCAAACAAAAACATCAAGAAAATTATGCAAAAGACAATCAACTCTTATAAGGATTGGCCAGAACATCTACCATTTGCACTTTGGGGGTCTAGAATGTCAATCAGAACTTCAACTGGAACTGCACCATACGC